>CM069070.1:24958174-25240674 GCA_035220775.1 Malus fusca
TGACTGATTGCTCTCTTTCTCCTTGTCTTGCAGGTAAGAACAAGGCCAAAGGAAAAGACAGGGAAAAAGCATGATATGGGATACTCTTGCTTTTAACCCTGATGATATGAGATATTCTTGCTCTGGTATAACTTGTTTGCAGAGGTATTGTCGGGGGGAAAGAAAGCTGAATATTTCGAAAGGCTTCGTTGGGAGTGCCCTCTCAGATATGAGAAAGGGTTGAGCATTTTTGCAGGTCTGCCTGTCCGTTGGGGATGGAGGTCGACATATATAGGAGTCTCCCTAACAACAAGTAGTAATGCTATTCCTTTACCATGCTTGGTCATAGCACGGTAGTGGGAGCTGCCAGCTTCACATGTTTTAACTCTGTCAGAGCACTTTGAAAAAGTGGTCTGTGGTATCTGGAAAGCTGATGTTGCGTGTGAAGATTAAAGACAAGCAATCCTGTCGGGGATCTGGCTCTCGAGATTCGGAGAACGATGCCTCTTCCATTTTTGAGAAAACAATCCTACTGGGGGTTTGGCTCTCGAGATTCGGAGAGCGGTCTCTTCGATTTTTGAGAAAGTAATCATGTTGGGAGTCTGACTCTCGAGATTCGGAGGGCGGTGCATCTTCCATTTTGGAGCAAGCAATCTTGTTGGGAGTGTTTTCTCGAATGTGAGTAAAGCTTGGGCATGTTTGCTAGTCTACCTTGCCACGGAGCATAGAGGTTGACACACATGGACTTTCCAATTATCCAGCAGTGGTACTGTTCTTTTACCTTTGTGGGTAATAATATGGTAGCTAGACCTTCAAAATTTATGTGTCTAAACTTTGTTAGTGTTGTTTCTTTGCTATTCTTTTACCCTTCTTGGTTAGAGCAATGTAGTGGGAGCTGCAAACTTCACGTGTCTCAACTTTGTCAGAGAATTTTGGCAAAGTTATCTGTGGTACCCATGAGCTAATGTTAGGTGTGGAAAGTGGGTGATTGAACAGTAAGATTCATGTGCTTTCTACTTCACCAGAAATCTTCGACAGAATGCCCGTAATTTCCGCAAAGCTGAGTGTGCGTGTAACAGATGCTGACAAGGCTGAAAAAGTAAGTGCCTCTTCGATTTCTGAGATCGGCCATCGTGGTCTCTGAGCAGCCCAGCTTTTGAGAAAGCAAGCGCCTCTTCGATTTCTGAAATCGGCCTTCGTGGTCTTTGAGCAGCCCAGCTTTTGAGAAAGCAAACGCCTCTTCGATTTCTGAGATCGACCCTCGTGGTCTCTGAGCAGCCCAGCTTTTGAGAAAGCAAACGCCTCTTCGATTTCTGAGCAGGCGCCTTTTCGATTTATGAAGCTCCGTCGAGTGCAGATTTTTATAGAGGTTGGCATTAAGTTCCAACGCACACTTGAATCTCCACCAGTAGAAGCTCCATTCTTACACTTCTAAGATCTTGATTTGTCCGACCTCTTCTCTCTTCAACACCTTTGAAAATGTCTGGCCCCTCCGACCGTCGTTTTGACTTGAACCTTGTTGAAAAGGCAGCCACGCCTTCTCCAGACAACATATGGTGCCCATCATTCGTCTCCTTTACTGGTCCTTTCATCGTTGGGGATTTCGTGATGAAGAATGATATGACCGATGCGGTGGTGGCCAGGAACCTTCTCACTCCCAAAGATAACAGACTACTTTCCAAACGGTCTGATGAGTTGGCTGTTAAGGATTCTCTGGCTCTCAGTGTTCAGTGTGCAGGTTCTGTGTCTAATATGGCCCAACGCCTATTTGCTCGAACCCGCCAAGTTGAATCATTGGCGGCTGAAGTGATGAGTCTCAAACAGGAGATTAGAGGGCTTAAGCATGAGAATAAACAGTTGTACCGGCTTGCACATGACTATGCTATAAACATGAAGAGAAAGCTTGACCAAATGAAGGAATCTGATGGTCAGGTTTTACTTGATCATCAGAGGTTCGTGGGTTTGTTCCAAAAGCATTTATTGCCTTCGTCTTCTGGGGCTGTACTGCGTAATGAAGCTCCAAATGATCAACCTCTGATGCCTCATCCTTCTAGGGTTCTGTCCAGTACTGAGGCTCCGAATGATCCCCCTCCGGTGCCTTCTCTTTCTGGGGCTCTACCGACTGCTGAGACTTATCCTAAGCAACCTTTATGAAGGCTCCCTCTTGTTTGTTTATTTTGACTCATGTATATGTACATATTTGTAGCTTATCGGGGATATCAATAAATAAGCTTTGCTTCATTTCAACGTATTGTGTTAAATACACAAAAGCCTTCTTCGTTAAGTTCTTTGAATTTTTCTTTTGTTGAAGCTTTGTGAGTGGAACATGTAGGTTGAGGTAGTGTTCCCTTAATTTCCCGAGTGAGGAAAACTTCTCGGTTGGAGACTTAGAAAATCCAAGTCACTGAGTGGGGTCGGCTATATGAATCTTAGAACGCCATTGTGCTCGGTCCTGTGTCATGTCCTCCGTTAGATCCAAGTACGCTAAGTCTTTTCTTAGAGTCTCTTCCAAAGTTTTCCTAGGTCTTCCTCTACCCCTTCGGCATTGAACCTCTGTCCCATAGTCACATCTTCTAATCGGAGTGTCAGTAGGCCTTCTTTGCACATATCCAAACCACCGTAATCAATTTTCTCTCATCTTTCCTTCAATTTCGGCTACTCCTACTTTACCCCGGATATCCTCATTCCTAATCTTATCCTTTCTCGTGTGCCCACACATCCAACGAAGCATCCTCATCTCCGCTACACCCATTTTGTGTACGTGTTGATGCTTCACCGCCCAACATTTTGTGTCATACAGCATCGCCGGCCTTATTGCCGTCCTATAAAATTTTCCCTTGAGCTTCAGTGGCATACGACGGTCACACAACACGCCGGATGCACTCTTCCACTTCATCCATCCAGCTTGTATTATATGGTTGAGACCTCTATCTAATTCTCCATTCTTTTGCAAGATAGATCCTAGGTAACGAAAACGGTCGCTCTTTGGTATTTCTTGATCTCCGATCCTCACCCCTAACTCGTTTTGGCCTCCATTTGCACTGAACTTGCACTCCATATATTCTGTCTTTGATCGGCTTAGGCGAAGACCTTTAGATTCCAACACTTCTCTCCAAAGGTTAAGCTTTGCATTTACTCCTTCCTGAGTTTCATCTATCAACACTATATCGTTTGCGAAAAGCATACACCAAGGAATATCATCTTGAGTATGTCCTGTTAACTCATCCATTACCAACGCAAAAAGGTAAGGACTTAAGGATGAGCCTTGATGTAATCCTACAGTTATGGGAAAGCTTTCGGTTTATCCTTCATGAGTTCGTACGGCAGTCTTTGCTCCTTCATACATATCCTTTATAGCTTGGATATATGCCACTCGTACTCCTTTCTTCTCTAAAATCCTCCAAAGAATGTCTCTTGGGACCATATCATACGCTTTTTCCAAATCTATAAAGACCATGTGTAAATCCTTTTTCCCATCTCTATATCTTTCCATCAATCTTCGTAAGAGATAGATTGCCTCCATGGTTGAGCGCCATGGCATGAACCCGAATTGGTTGTCCGAAACCCGTGTCTCTTGCCTCAATCTATGCTCAATGACTCTCTCCCAGAGCTTCATTGTATGACAAACTATACTTTAATATAAAATGTGAAATGAAATGCAAGGAATGAAAAAGAAGATGGGGTTACTTTGACACCATCTAGTATCTACAGAGAGAGGAAGGCCATTCAGAAATGTATTCCTTAAGACCTATCTTTAGAACTATGACGTCATCCATGCAATCCAGCAGAGAAACCAGATGAACATAGCGAGTATTGTGTGAAGACGGATATAACCTGTATAATATCTAGTAAAGATAGTTTAGTACAAATTTATGACTTGAAACTATATTAATTATTAAAGTAAGTTATTGATGTATAAATATTTTACATTAAGATCCATTTCAAAGTGAGCGGCTAACCCTAAAAAGTTCAGATGAACTTTGTCAAACACATAGATACATACAAAGCAACTAGTAACATCCTTGGTTCAGCTAGCTTTGGTTTTTATTTTTATTTTTTATTTTTTTTATTTATGGTCGAAGTCAGTTGAAGTTATTACATGTTCGTCTACACGGCTTGTGTCCACAAAAAAAAACCCACACAAATTCTCAAATTCCAATTCCAAACCAAACAATTGTACAAAAAATTGGCGGATGTAATTTGGCATGTACCAGATAACGGTTGTCATATATATATATATATATATATATATATATATATATATCTCTATCACAACTACATTAACATATACATTCCATCATTCTCATCAAACAAAAAACTGAATAAGAAAATTAACCTACAATTTCCACTCCCATCAACACCGACTCCCTCAATCCCATCGAGACGCAGACAGCCCGCCCCCCCCCCCCCCCCAAAAAAACAAAATTACCCCTACAATTTTGACTCCTGTCCGTCAGATATTTAGACATGCAAAAAGGAAATTTTGCTTGCAGGCCTTTAGGCCTCTGAATGGGCCATTTCAGCCACACCCTAATCCAAGCCGAAGGCCACATTGGGCCCAAAATCAGCAATCCAAAACAGAAGGATGGCACTACCGTAGTTAATTGATCGAGGCCCCATTCCATATGCAACATGAATATATACGACTCTGCAAGAAACAATGTGTTGTTAAATGCTCAGTGGACCGAAACCACCACCAAAGTTTTAAACCATCAGTTGCTGAATGTGACCATTGAACTAAGGGAAAATACAACATTGTAATTATATTGCGGAATGTTGGTAATTTGCTAATGCTAGGCAATTTAATAATACATTGTGTTTGGAAGACAGCGAAACTACAGCAAAGTGATCTCTAATATTATTTTATATATAATTTTTATGAACAAATGTTATCATCTACACTAAAAAGTATATTATTATCTATACTAATAGATTAGTAATAACGTGGTTCAAATTGATAAAAGATAATCTTTAGACCCTGAATTTGGGCCCCCACAAAATTTGCAGGGTTATTGCCTGACTCTATCGGGCAACCTCAAAATGTTGGCCCATTTAAGTCTTGACAATTGCAATTTGAGTGGATCAATCCCGAAGTCCATGGCACGCCTAACAAAATTGGTTTATTTGAACATGTCATCAAATATGTTTAATGGTTCTATTGATTCTATTTATTGGGAAAACCTTGTTAATCTCAAACTTTTTGCGTTGGATTCAAATTTACTCACTGGTAGTATTCCATCATCTATCTTTTCTCCGTTTTTGGAGGAACACACACTTTCGTACAACCAATTATCTGATCAACTCCATGAATGTTCTAATGTCTCGTCCAAGTTATATTTCTCGATTTGAGTTTCAACAATTTGGAAGGACCAATACCTGTTTTGATCTTTAATTTTCGAGGGCTCGCATTTCTTTTTCTTCAAACAATTTCAGTTCCTTTCCTTTCAATGGTCCTCATCAGCACGGTCCCTAAATCAATTTGAGTATTTGGAATTGACTTTTAACAATTTGAGAAGAGTCCCAGATTTCTTTTTCTTCACATATTACTGTTATTCATTGGAGTTGTCAACATGCGACAACTCGAGTCCTTAGACCTGTCGCAAAACAAGCTGAGTGGGAAAATTCCACCGCACTTGGCAAAGCTTACTTTCCTTTCATTCTTGAACCTCTCAAATAATCAATTGGTTGGCAGGATCCCAACCGGTAATCAGTTTTCAACATTTACAAGTGCCTCCTTTACAGGTAACAAAGGATTATGTGGGCCTCCTTTGACAGTAGATAGCAAAACAAGATTGTCACCACCACCAACATTGACTGGGAGTGTTCCGAGTTCTAGACATGAGATTGATTGGGATCTTATCAATGCTGAAATTGGATTTGTATGTGGCTTTGGAGTTGCAGTCGGGTCACTTGTGTTGTGCAAGAGATGGAGTAAATGGTATTACAAAACAATGTACAAAATCCTTGTTAAGATATTCCCTCAGCTTGAAGATAGAATTGGTCGTCACCGAAGACATGTCCACATAAATCAAAGGTTGGGACGCTGAAATTAATGATCATGGGGACCAATGCAGCTGGACTTCAAGCTATGCTTGGGAAATTTGAGATCCAATAAATAAGAAGTTTGCTTTTTGGTTTTACCTTTTAATTTATGTATGTTCTAGTTATATTTGTGGACTTGGATTGTCTGCCCTCCCCGTGCCCTTCTGTTTTGTGTGGTCACGGTTAAGCCACGTCAACATTTTATATTGTTTTTTTTATAAAAATAATAAAACAAAAAGAAATAGTAATATAAAATGTTGACGTGGCTTAATCGTGACTACACAAACAGGAGGGCACGAGAAGGGCACCGAAATGGGAGGGCAGACAATCCAAGTCCTATATTTGTAATAGTTTACTGTGTCTTTATGCTTTATTTTTAATAAATTTTGAAAGGAGTATAACAGAAAGCTCTTAGAAATGTAGCATGCGTACTGAGTGATATCCAAGACGGAAGACCAAAGATGAATCATCATCCAAGAATTTCTCAACCCACTTCAAACCAACTTTATGCATTGTCCTTAACAACTGAAGGTGTTTTTTACGAGAAATTTTTAGTTATGACGGGAACACAAGTGGTATACCATGTGTTTTAATAGAAATGGTAGAAAATTTTATTTTTTAAGTTTATTAACTTTTTAGCATATGTATTCCACCATTTGTATAATGACACGTTGTGTACCATCCCGTATACCAGTCACACTAAAAAATCTCTAGTTCTTTTACGTACGTCTGACAGGCTATCAAGACCTTCACATCGTGCCACCACCAGAACATGCCTTTTTGCTTGCAAAATTCCAAAGGTTATTTTATTCTGATAGAAATTAGAAGAGGATGATAAAGAATATACGGAAAATAGGTATCACTTACCTTTGGATAAAGATCATTCGGCACAACGACATCATCCGATATCTCTAGTACAGCATCATTGTGCTTCACTGGGTTCATAGCAGTGTTGCAGAGAGCCTGAGCCCATGACCCTCAAGATTTACCAGTGTTAGAATCTTCAGTATCATCCTGATATCTTAGTCTTTTGATTGCTGTTTGCAAAATGATTTCTAGGGGCACCGTCAGATGAACTTGTGACTCTGGCTGCTTTGCCTCCAGGTTCTCAACGCTTCACTTGGGTGACTTTGCTTGGGTCCTCACAATTGTTGCGAAACCTTCAAAACGTGAAGTTTAAGATTCCCGGAGAACTTTGCAGCCTTTACTATAGTCATTGTTCAGACAATTTGGTCTGCGTGGGTTACCCCTTCCCTACTAGACAAGGGAGAAGTTGAAGGGAGAGGCACAACCACAACACTCCCAGGATACAGAGATTGGGCTTGTTCTTTGGTTGCAACCTCCCAAGCTGGACCTCCAGCACTGAATATTTATTTATTTTCAATCTACTTTATAAGTAAAGCACATAATCACATTTTGTTTGTACTAAGTTAACGAAAATATTATAAGGGTGAAGAAAACATATCAAACTTTACATTTCAACGGCAGGGTAACAGATACAAAACTATACAACAACAACAAAGCCTTTTCCCACTAAGTGGGGTCGGCTATATGAATCCTAGAACGTCATTGCGCTCGGTTTTGTGTCATGTCCTCCGTTAGATCCAAGTACTCTAAGTCTTTTCTTAGGGTCTCTTCCAAAGTTTTCCTAGGTCTTCCTCTACCCCTTCGGTCCTGAATCTCTATCCCGTAGTCACATCTTCGAACCGGAGCGTCAGTAGGCCTTCTTTGCACATGTCCAAACCCATTTTGTGTACGTGTTGATGCTTCACCGCCCAACATTCTGTGCCATACAGCATCGCCGACCTTATTGCCATCCTATAAAATTTTCCCTTGAGCTTTAGTGGCCTACGATGGTCACATAACACGCCGGATGCACTCTTCCACTTCATCCATCCAGCTTGTATTCTATGGTTGAGATCTCCATCTAATTCTCCGTTCTTTTGCAAGATAGATCCTAGGTAGCGAAAACGGTCGCTCTTTGGTATTTCCTGATCTCCGATCCTCACCCCTAACTCATTTTGGCCTCCATTTGCACTGAACTTGCACTCCATATATTCTGTCTTTGATCGGCTTAGGCGAAGACCTTTAGATTCCAACACTTCTCTCCAAAGGTTAAGCTTCGCATTTACCCCTCCTGAGTTTCATCTATCAGCACTATATCGTTTGCGAAAAGCATACACCAAGGAATATCATCTTGAATATGTCCTGTTAACTCATCCATTACCAACGCAAAAAGATAAGGACTTAAGGATTGTTGATGCACAAAATCAGTGAGGACTTTGGTACAACATGAAGAATTAAGTTTGTGATCTTCGCTAGATTGCTCTGGTCATTAGTGTGGATAAGTATGTAAATGGATAGAGACAGGAAAGCAAACACAAGATGTACGTAGTTCACCCAGATTGGCTACGTCCACGGAGTAGAGGAGTTCTCATTAATTATGAAGGGTTTACACAAGTACATAAGTTCAAGCTCTTCTTTAGTGAGTAGTGAATGATTTAGTACAAATGACATTATGAAATATTGTGGGAGAATGATCTCGTAATCACGAAACTTCTAAGTACCGAAGTGTGGTATCGTCTTCACTTGCCTTATCTGTCTCATGGGTAGATATGACATCTTCTCTGGAGGTACTCTTCCTCCATCCAGGGGTGGTATCTTTAACTGGTGGAGATGCACAAGGTAATGTATCAATTTCACTTGAAGCTTACTTGTAGTTTCAGGCTTGGTCAAGCGCGATACAAACCATGTAGTAGGAGTCCCCCAAGTCGCCGAGCTAAGGGATCTGCTGAAAGAGGTGACAAACAAGGTAAGCAATCAGAGCTCCAAGCAATCAGTCCCAGATCAGAAGTTTGATTTAGAGTTCCGGCTGATTGTTCTCATTCTCCCTATCTTGCAGGCAGCATGAAGGATAAAGAGAAGAAAAGGAGAATAGATGATATGAGATACTTTTGCTTTTGAAAAAGTAACTTTCCACATGCTTATTCTTGAACTGGGCTGGAGGGTTTTCTGGTTTCCTCCAGAGTATAAGGCTGACTGAAGAATTTGAGGGTCAAAACAAGTCCATCAAATCTAGAGTACGTTCGACCCTGCAGATATGAGATACTTTTGCTATTGACAAAGTAGTAGATGTATCGGCACGTGTTCTGTTACGCTTGTCTCCACATGCTTCCTTGTATCCTTCTTACTTTCCCTATCTGTTCCTCAGGCAGATGTGGTATCTTCTCTGGAAGCATAAGATGTTGAAGATGAGTACTCGAGAGCAATGCTAGGTAAGGGGTTCCAGGCAGTCAGTTCCTGACTGGAAGCTTGATTCCAAGTGCTGATTGATTGCTCTCTTTCTCCTTGTCTTGCAGGTAAGAACAAGGCCAAAGGAAAAGATAGGGAAAAAGCATGATATGAGATACTCTTGCTTTTAACCCTGATGATATGAGATATTCTTGCTTTGGTGTAGCTTGTTTGCAGAGGTATTATCGAGGGGAAATAAAGCTGAGTATTTCGAGAGGCTTCGTTGGGAGTGCCCTCTCAGATATGAGGAAGGGTTGAGCATTTTTGCAGGTCTGTCTGTCCGTTGAGGATGGAGGTCGACATATATAGGAGTTTCCCTAACAACAAGTAGTAATGCTATTCCTTTACCCTGCTTGGTCATAGCACGGTAGTGGGAGCTGCCAGCTTCACGTGTGTCAGAGCACTTTGAAAAAATGGTCTGTTGTATCTGGAAAGCTGATGTTGTGTGTGAAGATTACAGAAAAGCTTTATCCAAAGAGATATGGGTCTCGAAGTTGAGAAAACTGTGCCTTTTCAGTTTTCGAACATGCAATCCTGTCGGGGATCTGACTCTCGAGATTCGGAGAACGGTGCCTCTTCGATTTTTGAGAAAGCAATCTTGCTGGGAGTCTGGCTCTCGAGATTCGGAGAGCGGTGTCTCTCTGATTTTTGAGAAAGTAATCATGTTGGGAGTCTGGTTCTCGAGATTCGGAGGACGATGCTTCTTCGATTTTGGAGCAAGCAATCTTGTTGGGAGTGTTTTCTCGAATGTGAGTAAAGGTTGGTCATGTTTGTTAGTCTACCTTGCCACGGAGCACAGAGGTTGACACACAGGGACTTTCCAATTATCCAGCAATGGTGCTATTCCTTTACCCTTGTGGGTAATAATATGTTAGCTAGACCTTCAAAAATTTATATGTCTAAACTTTGTTAGTGTTGTTTCTTTGCTATTCTTTTACCCTTCTTGGTCATATCGATGTAGTGGGAGCTGCAAGCTTCACGTGTCTAAACTTTGTCAGAGATCTTTGGCAAAGTTATCTGTGGTACCCATGAGCTAATGGTGCATGTGGAAAGTGGATGATTAAACAGTAAGATTCACGTGCTTTCTACTTCACCAAAAATCTTCAACAGAATGCCCGTAATTTCAGTAAAGCTAAGTGTGCATGTGACAGGTGCTGACAAGGCTGAAAAAAGCAGGCGCCTCTTCGATTTCTGAGATCAGCCCTCGTGGTCTCTAAGCAGCCCAACTTTTGAGAAAGCAAGCGCCTCTTCGATTTCTAAGATCGGCCTTCGTGGTCTTTGAGCAACCCAGCTTTTGAGAAAGCAAACGCCTCTTCGATTTTTGAGATAGGCCCTCGTGGTCTCTGAGCAGCCCAGCTTTTGAGAAAGCAAACGCCTCTTCGATTTCTGGGCAGGCGCCTCTTCGATTTCTGAAGCTCCTTCGAGTGCAGATTTTTATAGAGGCTGGCATTAAGTTCCAAAGCACACTTGAATCTTCACTATTAGAAGCTCCCTTCTTGCACTTCTAATATCTTGATTTGTCCGACCTCTTCTCTCTTCAACACCTTTGAAAATGTCTGGCCCCTCCGACCGTCGTTTTGACTTGAACCTTGTTGAAGAGGCAGCCACGCATTCTCTAGACAACATATGGCGCCCATCCTTCTTATCCCCTATGATGAAGAATGATAGGACCGTTGCGGCAGTGGTCAGGAACCTTCTCACTCCCAAAGATAACAGACTACTTTCCAAACGGTCTGATGAGTTGACTGTTAAGGATTATCTGGCTCTAAGTGTTCAGTGTGCAGGTTCTATGTCTAATATGGCCCAACGCCTATTTGCTCGAATCCGTCAAGTTGAATCATTGGCGGCTGAAGTGATGAGTCTCAAACAGGAGATTAGAGGGCTTAAGCATAAGAATAAATAGTTGCACCGGCTCGCACATGACTATGCTACAAACATGAAGAGGAAGCTTGACCAGATGAAGGAATCTGATGGTCAAGTTTTACTTGATCATCAGTGGTTTGTGGGTTTGTTCCAAAGGCATTTATTACCTTCGTCTTCTGGGGCTGTACCGCGTAATGAAGCTCCAAATGATCTACCTCTGATGCCTCCTCCTTCTAGGGTTCTGTCCAGTACTGAGGCTCCGATTGATCCCCTTCCGGTGCCTTCTCTTTCTAGGGTTCTGCTGAGACTTCTCCAAAGCAACCTTTGTGAAGGCTCCCTCTTGTTTGTTTATTTTGACTAACAAAGGACCAATGCCAATATCCTACGAATCTGTTATTTCATATTGTGAACGGCACCACAACAAAATGTTTACATGTATATTGCATAGTATTTATAAATGTTTCCCAATTAGCAGCATTAGCTATATTACATTGCAGTGTAAACCACCTTTTGAATGAAGCCGAGTGATATCTCCCACAAATGTGAAATTTTTTATGGAAGCAATGTTTTTCTCCGAAGGTTTAGCCCTTACCAAAGACAAAATCTTTTATTTATATATGACTCAAGTCCACTAAAACAAGTCTAGCATTTCCAAGCTTATTCACAAATTCTATAACTTTCTTGACAATAATATCAGTTGCCTTCTCAAGGTCAAATTGAAAATCTGATGTTGAAATGGAAGGAAATGCCAGAGTGGGAGCGTCGTTTAGAGAAACATCACTGCTAACAGAGCCTACAACTAGCTCTTCACCTTCCTTTGACTCCTTACCTGATTTTTCAGAAAGTGATCCTGCTCCCTTCAAAGAGGTTTCCTTTTCTTCAGTAATTTAGAATCCG
The DNA here is from genome assembly GCA_035220775.1 of Malus fusca. Classification (NCBI taxonomy): domain Eukaryota; kingdom Viridiplantae; phylum Streptophyta; class Magnoliopsida; order Rosales; family Rosaceae; genus Malus; species Malus fusca. The sequence continues at coordinate 24,970,247 of CM069070.1, forward strand.
GTACACTCTTCGAAGTTGATTCAGTATTGGCAGGACCATCTGTTTTCTTTAAGAACCTAGTTGAATTTTTGCACCGGGGTCCTTCTGACCAAAATAACCCCTGGGAAGTGTATCTAACGGATCAAGTCCACTACATGCATCAACGACAGACATCACTCTCACTCTGGCAACAAGTAATTCTAGCAAACCGTTCACTCAGCTTAGGCAGTTCTTTCTTCTGCACCATTCTATTCACAATCGCGGCAGCTTTCCCACCTTGCACGTTTCCTTCATGGCCGTTCGCTTCACAGACCGCGATATACAAAGCTTGGCGGGAAGATCAAGCACCATAGCATGAACATCAACCTGGGCACTACTTCACAAATCATCCCTTTGTCCTTTCTCTAAATTACACCTATCTATAAACACACTCTTCCCATCCTTCAACGCATTCATTGCACTCTCTATACACTGCCCTTTCGTTCCGGCTTTACCATTTTAGATAGTATCCTATAAAAACATAAAAATGAACTTATAACAGCATAAAACAAGAACGAAAATGAATAGAAATTCGGAGCATCATACTAAGTACTGAAAATATTGTGCACACAGAGTTATACGGTTATACCTGACAAAGCCAGCACCCTAAAATGGTGAAGCTTTCAATATATTAAAAAAAACATTTCCTTTTTAAAAAGAAAAACTAATAAAAAAAACTTCAAAACTTTAAATTTTAATAAAAAATCATGTAATAACTTTATTTAATGGTTAAGAAAAAACCAAACTTTAAACCAGTCCAATTAAAATGGCTCAAAAGTTGAGTTTTCAATTTTGCCCCATACAGCAAGGCAACATGCCGTCCCTCCCTTCTCATACCTTTTCTTTTTATCCAAGTATGGAAGTAGTTTTACTAATTTTTTATTTTGTTTTGAAATTTTTTAATTGAGAAGAACAAAATATTAAAAATATCTCATCTCCAAGGTTTTTTTTTTTTTTTTTTCAAATATTCAAGCAAGTAGTTTCGCTGACCTTTTTTTTGGAAATATTTTAACCATATTTTCTAAATTTAAATTAATTCAAAAAACAAAAGATAAAACGAAAGAGCAAACTAGTTACATTAAAAGCCCAGTTTCGAGGACTATCCATATTTGGATTTGAGGACCTTTACACGTGCAAGTTTGTTTTTTTTTTCCCAATATATATATATATATATATATAAACAATAGCGTTAGTGGATTAAATTGTTTTCCATTTGTTTTGAACAAATAATATTATTTACACGTACTCAGCTTTCGACATTTCTAATAGCTTCCGTTACAAGAAACAAAGGATTATGGGGTCCACCTTTTAACGGTGGATACAAAGCAGAATTGTCATCACCATCAACATTGAATGGACGCCTTCCAAATTCTGGACATTGCCATGAGATACTTGTGATCTTTATGTTTGAATTTGTTAAGACCTCTCTCCGTATACTTTCCTCATATATCAAGCACAAAAAGGTGAAAACCAAAGTCAAAATGAAATGGTTATCATGAAATGCTTTAATCCACTTGTAGAATTAAACACAATTTCATTAATTACCCCACCTGTAGCCTTGTAAAAGAGATACTTAAGCATAGTTTGAAAGTACTTTTAAAATAACTAAAATCGCTTTTAAAGAAAATGTTTTTAGGTTCTAAAAGCACTTGAAGTGATTCCTGGATCGAAGAAGCACCACTTCAACTGTTTTTTCCAAGATTCACTTGCGTTTTTACTATTCCAAAAATATTTTTACTAAAAGGACTTTCAGTGTGTAGAAACTAAGAATACACTGTTTTTGGAAATACCTCTTTGATGTTTTTCAATTTGTAAAAAACAATATTACAGTGATGATTCAGTATATATAGACAATATACTACTCTCACAATTACATTTATACCCTTGACTAATCTACCAATTTACACAAGAATTATAACAAACATCTAACTAACTTGATGACTCAATACTTGACTCTTTACACCCCCTCAAGCTGAACTTGGATGTATTCAAAGGTCCAAGTGAAAACTTGGATTGCAGGTATAAGAATCTGGATTTAAATAAGGATTTAGTATGAATATCAGCTAATTGGTCCTGAGTGCACACATATTGAACTTTGAGTAGATTAGCCAGCACCAACTCTCGGATATAGTGATAATTAAGTTCAACATGCTTGGTTCGAGCATGAAAAACTGGATTGGAAGCAAGTGAAATTGTAATACCCTAAAAATTCAAAATATATGAATATGTGGAGTAAATCAAGAATAAATAGATTTATGGTTATGAAAATTTGATTAGAGAAATTTTATAATTTTGTTTCCGCGATTTATTATAATTTATCGAAAAATTTATCGATAAGTGGAAAAAACGAAAATGCACTAGTTGACTAAATGTAATTTTACGAGGATGTATTTTATCCTCATATATATTGTTGTATTTCTTGATATAATTGGATAGAGCTCGACCCTACGAAAGCGTGGGCGAAAACCGTTTGTGAATCAGAGTTGAAACGAAGACATTAGAGGCTTAAAAAAAAGAGAAAAAAAAAGAGGAGTCTGAAAGCTACTAGATGGTTGCGTGAGAGAGGAGGAAAATGAGAGACGCGGGAGAGAAGAAAGGGAAGGGGGGACCAATCGGGTAAGAAGAAAATGAAGGGAAATGAGGGAGAAGTGGAAGAGAAAACCGAATCCCCTATGACCCGCCAACCCGACCTAGTCGAATTTTCCAATTTTGGCCACTGTTGAAGACGGGACCGGTGCCAAAATGATCCTTACTTCAAACCCAATCGTTCTCTTTCCTATTTTCACCAGAAAATTTGATGAAATTGGGTAGATTTGAAGAGAAACCGTACGGGGGAGGGGGTGCGACGGGTTTGGCTTCGATTCACCAAAATCTGAAGCTAACTTCATCCTCACCACCACCAATAGTCTTCCCTCAATGTCAGGAACAAAGCCCACGCAATGGTTGGAGCGTCGGAGTTTGTTTTGAGGTTGAATCGATAACACCTATTTCTAGGGTTTCCGGCAGTCCAAGGCTGATTTAAGGTGTTTCCCGGCCAAATTGGACTTCGGCCCAAGTATGAAAGTTGTTCCTCTCATTGAACTGTACTTTCCTATAAAATTTGGTAAATTTTAGAGTTAGTCAGAAAATTGGGTTTTCGTTCGTCGGAAACCGCCACCTGCTACGGCGTGTGGCCAATGGGCCGACACTGCCTTTTCATGAAAATTTTGATATTTTAAATCTGTAATTGGTACCCACTTGAGGTGATTCGATTATGAAAGTTAATGTTGAATATCTCCATTTCTAGAATATTTTTGGAAATGGATAAAAGAATGAATGGTGAACTATGAAAGGCTTGATCCCATATCAAGGGTACGTAGGCAGTCTAACAGAGGTTAGATGCAGTCTTAAATAATTGAGATTAATCTTGTTGGGGATTTGATTGAAAAAGTGAAATTTTGGTGAATTATTTGAAAATTTAATCTTATGTTTTTGGTAAGTAAATTCTGTTTATAGATTTTGTGAATGTTTAAGAAATTTAAATAAAGAATTCTGATTAATAGTAGTTAGCTAAATAAGAATTTAATTTTAGCCTATCACCAAAATTTGTTTCCGAAATAAAATTTTCGGGTTGGGGCGTTACAAATGGTATCAAGGCAAATGATCCTACCTTACAATGTGAGATATTATTGGTGTTTATGGATGTGAATTCTAAATTATGAATTGCATTAATATTGCATTATTTTATAAGTTCTATGAGTATGAAGGAATTTATGTGGAATGCATATATTGTGAATCATCATGAATTGAATTGAATTGAATGGGAGTAGGAAAATTTTAAAATATTGTATTCATGTTATAGCTTTGAAGATGAGCATTTGATTTAAAGTTTCGGATTAATCTTGAATTGGGTTGATATTATGTTATGCATTATGAAAATGTTGAATGTTAAGAGGATTGTTTAATTGTGACAAGTAGTTGGGAAAGTTGTATTATACCTGTGAAATTGAGAAATGTTGAATTGGGCGAAAAAGGGTCTTGGATGTTGAATTGGACGGAAAAAGGCCCGTGGATGTTGATTTGGGCGAAAAGGCATGTGGATGTCAATTTGGGCGTGATGGCCCATGGAATGGGAGAAATGTTTGCTTGGGCAAAATGGCACATGGATGTTTGATTGGGCAAAGTGGCTCGTGGATGTTTGTAGTACTACATGGCTTTAACCTTTTTTCTTATGTAACTTTTGTAACTCTTTTTCTTGTTAATTTGTGTTTGTTATCCTATACACTAAGGGTGATAAGGGTAATGTTAGGGAGACTAAATTTGGAGACAAAATTTACAAATTAAATGATGTATCACCAATAAAAATGAGTATGTTTATCAACTCTAAACCAATCACCAACTTCCATATCCTTTAGTTTTCAAATTTTGCCTTCAAATTTAGTCTCCCTAGCATTACCCGGAGTGATGGTAAACCATAATTATAAGCATTTTCTCCATCATCATTCTATTCATTATCCACCACCTAATCTCTTCTACTATTATTCTCTCAATTTCCTCCATCTTTTCTATTTTCACTTATTAGCCAAATAAGGGTGTTCGTGTTGTGGTTTTTTTGGACTCTTCCTTTTGTTCATATAGGTTTGAGTTACACAACGATTCAATTGATCTGTTGTATCCTAGAGGGGACAAGTCAATGGATAAACTATTGCACTGGTTCGTGAACTTTGTGTAACTACAATGAGCTTGAATCTCTTTAAAAAAAATGAGATACACGTGTCTCAACCTAATAGTTTACGTGCTTTTTAGAATAATATTATATTTTCCTTGTACTTTTCCCGACAAGAAATATATAGTATTTCTATCAAGATATTTGTCTGGCAAGAGGACTGGGTCACTGGAGCACAGCTGCTTATTTCAATTTAAGCCAACTTCCATCGTGACTGTGAATTCGTCGCTTAAACCCCTTTTTCCTGGTTCGAGTCAGAGAAAATTATTTTAATGGTTTTAGACTTCAAAGTCGTTTTCTCCGTCAAATTATTTTGATGGTTTAAGACTTCAAAGTCGTTTGAACCAAAAAAAAAAAAAAGATTAGAGCCGCCGGCCACCGTATACATTAACATTGAAAAATCTCATGAAGGTGTTTTCCACAACGTTAACAGCACCTAATAATCGCATTGTATAATATTAATAACAGAGCCAAACTGTTCTTTGTGTATTGGTGACATATTTAGTTCTTTCAATGAGAACGCCACAGTGTTTATGGCTTTTCTTCATACACATCTACTATATTTCATTTAGTATCCATAAATTTGCAGTGTCTAGCCAATGTTCAAGCGGCCGCCAGCAACTGCTGTTGCTTCAACTGAAGAACAGCCTTACATTTGACCCTGCGACATCTAAGAAACTTGTGAAGTGGAACAATGGCTCAGATTACTGCTCTTGGGAAGGTGTGTTCTGCAAAGAGGGTTGTGTTTCGAATCTCGACTTAAGCAATGAGGGGATTTCGGGTCCACTTGACAATTCAAGTTCTCTTTTCGGTTTGAAGTCAATCCAAGACCTGAATTTGGCTTACAATTTCTTCAACTATTGTCCAATTCCATCCGAGTTCAAGCAGCTAACCAGTTTGAGTAGCCTCAACCTGTCGAATGCTGGCTTTTCGGGGCAGGTTCCGATTGAGATTTCATACTTAACAAGGTTGGTAACTCTTGATTTATCTACCTTTTATTTCCCCGAAACCACCTTGCTGAAACTTGAGAAGCCGAATTTGAATGTGCTCATTCGGAACTTTTCCGAGCTTGTTGAACTTCATCTAGATGGTGTAAGGATATCAGCACAGGGGACTGAGTGGTGCCATGCTATATCATCTTCACTGCCAAAATTGAGGGTGTTGAGCTTGTCCGCTTGTAATCTTTCAGGGCCTATCGATAGTTCATTACTGAAGCTTCAATCACTCTCGGTTATTCGTTTAAAACAGAATGATTTCTCTATTCGAGTTCCAGAGTTCTTCTCAAAGTTCCCAAATTTGACTTCCTTGCACCTAGGCGGTTCTTGCTTACGTGGTACATGTTCTGGCTTATATGGTACATTCCCAAAGAAGATATTCCACGTACCTACACTGCAAACTATTGATTTATCAGGCAATCAACAGCTTCAGGGTTCCTTACCAGAATTTCCAAAGAATGCATCTCTTCGGTCCTTGGTTCTAAGCGGGGCTAACTTTTCAGGGTCACTACCGAACTCTATTGGCAACCTCAAAATGTTGTCCACGATAGATATTTCGTGGTGCAGTTTCACTGGATCAATCCCAAAGTCAATAGAAGACCTTCATCAATTGGTTTATTTTGACTTGTCATCAAACAAGTTCAACGGTTCAATTCCATCCTTCAGTATGGCCAAGAATCTGACCCTGATCGATCTTTCTAACAATCAGCTAACAGGTCAGATTAATTCCACTCACTGGGAAAATCTCACTAATCTGGTGAATCTCAACTTGAGATCCAATCAATTAGATGGGACTATTCCACCATCTCTGTTTTCTCTTCCCGTCCTGCAGCAATTACAGCTTTCTAACAATCAATTTTCTGGTCAGTTGCTTGAATTTGCTAATAACTCTGTACTGAACACCCTTGATTTGAGTAGCAACAATTTGAAAGGGCCGATTCCCATGTCTGTCTTGAAATTCCGAGCGCTTAAGATTCTTTTACTTTCTTCAAACAACTTCACTGGCTCTTTCCTTCTGAATGATATTCAGCAGCTAAGAAATCTTTCGAGTCTTGACCTTTCATTCAATAGCTTGTCTATTAATTACAACGATGCCAATTCCTCTCATTCTTCATTTCCAAAAATTACCAATTTGAAGGTGGCTTCTGGCAATTTGAGAAGAATCCCAGGTTTCTTGAGAAATCAATCAACATTAAGCACTTTGGACCTATCACAAAACCAGATTCATGGGGAGATACCCAACTGGATTTGGAGGCTCAGTAATCTTGTTCAACTAAATCTTTCTAGCAACTCTCTGGTAAATCCACCAGGTCCTTTCCTCAATCTTACTTCTTATTTGTCTGTGCTTGACCTTCATTCCAACCAGCTTCAGGGACCAATTCCAATGCTTCCACCATCTGCCAGTTATCTGGATTACTCAAGAAATAATTTCAGCTCAAGCATACCGGCAGACATTGGTGATTTCCTTATGTCCACTGTGTTTTTCTCTCTTGCAAGCAATAACTTCCACGGGTTCATTCCAGAATCAGTATGCAAAGCAATATATCTTCAAGTTCTTGATCTGTCCAATAATTCCTTAAGTGGCATGATTCCCCAGTGCTTAACTGCAATGAGCAGGCCACTTGGAGTACTAAATTTAAGGACAAACAACCTTACTGGTGCTATTCCTGATAACTTTCCTCGATATTGTAGTTGGAAAACGCTAGACCTGAATGGAAATCAGATAGGAGGCAAATTTCCAGAATCTCTAGGCAACTGTAAACTGCTAGAGGTGTTGAACCTTGGAAACAATCAATTCAGTGGTACATTTCCACGCTCGTTAAACAAAATGCCCCTATTGCGTGTCCTTGTTTTGCGATCGAACAAATTTTATGGGCGCGTTGGATGTCCTAAGGCCTATGGCAGCTGGCCAACGCTTCAAATTATTGACCTAGCTCACAACAATTTCAGTGGTCAAATACTCGGAAGATGCTTGAAAACCTGGCAGGCGATGATGGCTGATGAAGGTGCTGGCCTGTCACAGCTCAACCATATCCAATTTCAGGTCCTAAAATTTTCTCAGGTATATTACGAGGATAAAGTATTTGTTACAACCAAAGGTCTGGAAAGGGAGCTGGTGAAGATTTTAACTATCTTCACCTCAATTGACTTCTCGGGGAACAGATTCACCGGATCAATACCAGTGGAAATGGGAGAACTCAAATCGCTCTATGTCCTCAACTTGTCTAGTAATGCTCTAACAGGTGAAATCCCATCATCTTTGGGCAACTTACGAGATGTTGAGTCCTTAGACTTGTCAAACAACAGCCTGAGTGGGAAAATTCCATCACAGCTCACAAAGCTCACGTTCCTTTCATTCTTGAATCTCTCAAACAATGAACTGACTGGAAGGATCCCAACCAGCACTCAGTTTTCGACATTTCCAGCAGTTTCCTTTGCAGGCAATGAAGGGTTGTGGGGGCCTCCTTTGACAGGTTATATCCCCTCAGGATTGCCACTACCACCACCACCACCGAAAAAAGGTCATTCTAATGCTCAACCTGAAATTGATTTTGAACTTATAAGTGCTGAGATTGGATTTATCTTCGGCCTTGGAGCTTTCATCGGGCCTCTCGTTTTCTGTAAGCGATGGAGGATATGGTATTACAAAACCGTGGAGAACATCTTCTTCAAGATATTCCCTCGTCTGGACAAAAGCAGCGGTTACAGAGGAAGACGTTCACATTAACAGATTTTGGAGATGTTGAAACTCTCACTCAATTATGCTTGGCTTGACCAAAACCGTCTTTCTGGTTTCAAGTTTTCATTACCTAGCAAATAAGAAGCCGTCTGATCGTATTGACGAGCTGATCTTGTTCATAGTAAGATAAATGCATGTTAAAGTTTGGAATATATTAGCTTGTGGCTGGCTTGCTCTATTTGTCAAATATTGTCATGTAATCTTAATGTTTGGTGTGAACTGAGATTGTTTAAAACAAAACACTTCTTTCAGTTTTCATTCTTGTAAAGTTCGGATGAATCATGAATGTGAAGTTTCAGTTTTCGTTCTTGTGAAGCTTCAACTTCTTCGGAATTTATTAGAACTTTGATCTCATTTATTGACATGGTTGATTGTTTTAGGATGTAAAACCATAATTTTAGAAATTATACTTTCTAGCATCAACGGGTAATCGCTTCACCGACCACATTTTGACAGTCCAAACCTAAAATCGAACCCTCAATAATCAGCCGGATCGAAGTTGAAGAAAATTGTAGAACGTCAGAGTAGACATGTAGATGAGTGAGCTAACTAATAAGCTAATGAGATTTCAAGTCTCCCTTGTTAGCGACAACATATCTACCTTTGCATAAAGGGCAGGAAGATTCAGGGTGTCCTAGTCTACGGGAAACCAGGGTAGTTGGGGGTAAGACGCATGGGACCATATTTTTGACCGTTTAAGGCAGAATTTTAATCCAGCTCCAAAGACTCCAACCAAAACTGGGGGGCCATATGTGGTACATGTACCACGCAACGACTCCCCTTGCTTGTCTAGACTCTAAATTGTTATGGAACTCCAATCATTACCCTTGTTCATTTACCTTTGTGTATGTGTTTGTTTCCCTCGATTTTTCGACGTATACATTGGTGTGAACACTGTTTTACGAGTTCGGGCAGGTTTGGTATTGCTTTTGATTGTGCTCGGTAAAAAATGTTAGTGTTTATTAGTCTTAAAAGCGTTTTTGGAGAAAAAACTTATACTTATTTGAAAGGCACTCTCTAGTAATTTGTAAGAAAGCACTTGGAGTTTTATTTAAGTTCAACTTGTTTCTAATAAAAACAATTCTAGCAAAAGTGTTTTAATAACAAAAATGTTTTCTACAAAAATAGTCCTCGAGCTCGCAGTCTTTTTTATATGCAGATCATAGTATAATACTAGAAAATATGCTCGCGCTTTGCTGCGGAACTTAAATGCACCAGCCATAACTACATGAATAAGACAATTTAACATGAATAAATTAAACATAATCCTGAATGAACAGAGGGATAGATGAGTAAACGGGGTGGGTAAGATTAGCAGCTTGGTTTTTATATACATTTTAGAAGATATTACACACTTCAAAAGATGCTTGCATCATGTTGGACACCAACTGACAGCAAAAATACTAATCCACTTGTGTACACATTATCTTGATTTGTCTTGTTAATGCACCTTAATTCGGGGCATTACATCTACAATTAATCATCTACTGACAAAAGACAATCTCAAGATACTCGATATGCAACTAAATCAACAAACAGTCCTTACTTACTCAGCATATCTACAAAACCAAATTGAATCAGATATAAGACATCATATTGTCAAACATTATGTTCTCTCTAACCAGATAAGACACTAGATTGCACATTAAGTAAATAAAGACCCCAAATTGGAAAACACCCAACACCAATTAGACACAAATAATACACACACACTGATCAAATTAATTAGTGCACATATAAAGAGATAGAAAACATAGGGAAATATAGAGGAAACACCAATCAGACACAAATAACACACACTGTAAAGAGATCGAAGACATAGGGAAACTTATAATAGATGACCTTAGTTTACTTAGTGCACATAGAAGCTAATGTTTCTTATAAAGATATAATAATTAAAGGCAACCTACAATTGAGCCTGATATCAAACTTAACTTGTTAAGCTATCTCGGTTTGTTTAATAATTGGGAAACATATCGTAACCTCCTTAAGGTCTCATCAGTGCATATATGGCCAGATTTTTATTCACTTGGTGATATTCAATTTTGTTGTGACTTATGAAACCAAAAGGTTTTCACACTGAAGGTCTCATTAGGATTCTGATCATAAACCCCTCGAACAAACTAAATTGATAAATCTTTATCATTACCTTTAACAAATCAGATTACAGTGAAAAAAAAGTTCCTGTTTAAAAAAAAAATTAAGCAGTTTAATATAGCCTCCTAAGCACAAAATTATAGTTTAATAAAAGAAAATCCCAATCCAAAGCTCCAGCCATTTAACCCAAAATGAAAACGAAAAGCATGAAACATATAATTCAGTTTAATTATTAGATTTTCTAAATCCCCACTTTAAATCCATTGCAAAGATAATACCACCAACTAAGGGTAGCAATCTGACTCTGGTTGTGTATGTTAGTGGACTTTATGCGACTCAAAATATAAAATTTAAGCACTTTCAGATAGTCTCCTAAGCATCTGCAAACTATTAACATTATCTCTCCAAGTTCTTTCCCAATTTCATCGATAGCAATTTCATTGATAGTCTGCTAAGCATCTGCAAACCATTAACATTAAACCAACTTAAGAGATATCAATTACACATTCCACCGTTATCATAGCTATATACATAGTCAAAGGATGCCACAATTATATAGCCAAATCTAGTCCCAACGTGCATGAATAAAATGTTACAACACTGTCACAAAATCATAGTAAATAAATATAGGGTAAATTACATAAAACTATCTCAACTGTTGGATCAGTCACAGTTTCATACCCCGTCTTTAAAAAAATTCAATGTCATACCTCATCTACGAATTTTTTACAATTTCATACATTCCGTCAGTTTTCTGTCAATTCTTCCGTTAAATAGTGATGTGGCTTGAGATGGGACCCACTCTCTATTAAACAATTAATAAAATATTAAGAGTAAATTGTAACTATGGTCCTTTAACTTTAACTCAATTGGAGCAATGATTCCTCAATTAAAAAATCATTATCATTGGTCCCTCAACTTTAATTCAACTGAAGAAATGATCTCTTAACTTTAACCCAATTGTAGCAATGGTCTTTTCATTTTGACAAAAAATTTGACGTAATTAACGAAAATGATCATAATTACATACTTTGATGAGTTGATGGACCCTAATTGTATAAATGGTTATTCCAACATAACTTATTTTGACAAAATATTGACGAAATTGATGAAAAAGACTATAACTACACATTTTAATAAGTTGAAGGACCAATGGTAATGGATTTTTAGTTGAAGGACCATTACTTCAACTAAAAACCAAGACCCCAAAACCAAACCCAGACCCCACCCCCTTCTGTCCTTCACCACCCCCACCACCGCACAATTCATTCCTCCCACCTCCCCATCTAAATTCATTCCCCAATTAATTTCGTTTTTTTTTGTTTTTTTTTTAATTTTTCCAATCGCAGCCGGGGCCTGCAATCGTAGGAAAAAAATGGCGGCATCTCGACGGCTCCGAGACCTACAACCGCAGCCGGGGAACAAGACTTGCGAGGACTGCTCCCAATAGAACCTACAGTGGGCTTCGGTTTTGTACGGCGTCTTCATGTGCTTAGTGCTCCGGCAAGCACCGTGGGCTCGGTGTCCACATCTCGTTCGTCCGATCCGTGACCATTGACTCATGGTCCAAGATCCAGATCAAGAAGATAGAGGCCAGCGGCAATGAGCAGGGGAGGTGGAAGCGGCAGGGGAGGTGGTTCTGGGAATAATGGGGGGTGGGATAGTTGGGACGACGACGGTTTTAGATTGTTGAACGATATGAGGAGGGTGGGAGGAAGGGAGTCGAGCGATGGCATGGGATCTGGATTTGGGTGAGTTCTGTGTGGTGTTGGGTTTGGGGAAGACGGGGAGGGTGGGAGGGAGTCGAGCGATGGCGTGGGATCTGGGTTTGGGTGGGATCTGGGTGGTTTTGGGTTCGGGGAAGACAGGGGGGCGGCAGCGGTGGGGTGGTGAAGGACAGGAGCGGGGAAGAAGGGAGTTTGGGTTTGGTTTTGGGGAAGACGGGAAGGGGAAGAAATGGTGAGGGGATATGGGGTGGGTCCCCATGTAAAAAAAATATTAAATGATTTTTGTTTTTTACAGTTTTTTAATGTTTTAGTAATTTTTTAATAAAAAGTGAACCCGTCTCAAGCCACATCACTATTTAACAGAAGAATTGATAGAAAACTGACGGAATGTATGAAATTGTAAAAAATTCATAAATGAGGTATGACATTGAAATTTTTTTAAGACGGTGTATGAAACTATGACTGACCCAATAATTGAGGTAGTTTTATGTAATTTACTCATAAATATACCTCAACAGCCAAAAGGCCAAGTACTCCCTCCAACGATCCAAATTTCTGAAAATCGCAAACATAGCAAATCCATTAGCACTAACTTACAAAACGGTAACAAAAATAATAGCTTAGAAACAGCGTTGAAAAGCACCTTGAGTGAAGAAAACAAAGTGAAATCTGTTTTCCATGCAAATTGTTGATGATAGCACGTTTTAACGAATCATATTCAAACGGCAGCAGCCTTTGAATAAAAACAGGGTATATAAAATAAGCTTGCGAGAAAATCCAAATAAGGATGTCTCCTTGAACAAATAACACACACACACGGATCATTCAGGTCCCTCCTTTTCAAATAACACACACGGTGATCCTTTTCAAATAACACACAAGGTGATCCAAAACAGGGTATATAAAATGGACATCCAACTAATTCCTCCAACCATCGAAATTCCTGAAATTCCAAAACATAGCAAATCCGTTAGCAATATCATGATGTTTCTTTGCTTTAATTAGTCTAAAGATTATAAGGATGTGCATATATATGGAGTAAAGAAGTGGTGCAACCTTTCAACCTCATTTCTAGAAAACTGTCCAAGAAACAATGAGATAAAGAGAACCAAGTTTTTTTTTTTTTTGTATTCTAATGATATTTTAGATTAATTTAAGCTACGCGAAAAAATATTTTGAACTTGGTTCAGTGGCTGAAAAGAATTTGTGCCTCCAAATACTAATGCTTACCGATAACCTAGAATTTAAAATTACCATTTTGTGCCATTAGGATGTGAAAACTCGAGTGGCAGGTGGCAGCAGTGGTACCAAATTACAATTCTAAATCTAGTAACACAAGCCGGTTGATAATTAACCCAGAATATAAAATCCAAAGAAGTTAGAGCAAAAATTACCTCAAATCTTCGCTTCTCTTGTACTTTGGTATTGTGGGGTTGACTTGTAAATAGTTAATGAAGTCCTAAAAACCGAAGAATGAAAAGCGTTCTTTCAGTTAACTAAAAAGCACTCGTAAACGGAGTAAGACATCTAGTAACCAAAAAATAAATCTTGGAAAGCAGACATAAACAAACTTCAATTACAATTACTTTAATACCTTTGGATACAAAGGAAAATTAAATTTATTCAGTTTTGATTTAAACAAAATTAACTAATGCAGGAAGAACATTTGTGCCTCAATGGTGTAAGAAGTACTCAAAACAAACATTGTGATGTGCAAACAGAAAATGATCATGCTCTCCAACCTATATTTGGTGACGGAAAACTTATACAGAAAATGACTGTGCTCTCCAACCTACCCGTTGGCATTCTCCTTTCCACTTCTCTATATGTGATGTCTAAACCACATTGGTTGTCCTACTAAGACATATAGGACAAAAAATTTGGTGCTTAATTAAATAATTTTTGCATGAGTTGTTAATTATAGTAGGTCTAAATCTAATTTTAAAAATCTCTACCCCGATTATAAATAACAGCAGTGGAAAATTAGGCACATGGGGAATCATGTAGTTAAACAGATTATTAATGCCTATAAGTTAGAGAACATTTGAAATAATGGTAGAAAAGGATTTGTGCCTCCAAATACTAATGCTTCCCCATAACCTAGAATTTGCACTGACACTCCTCATTCATCACTCAAACAGAAAATCAGATTAGAGTTTATCAGATTTTCAGACTCTATGTGAGTGACTCCGTTTGAGGTTTGTCATTCGAGCATGCATCAACTCCACTGACATTTTATGTAAATATACTCGAAAATTAGAAGAAAAATAAACATGATCTTATCTGTCAGCAAACAGGAAAAAGAATAGAAAGAAGCCCCGAAAGCTTCAACGAAAAAAAACAAAGAAAAGGCTCCACGTGTAACCACACTTATGGAGGTAATTACACACAATAAATAAATTATGATTAGTTAATTGTCCAGTCCCCAAATTTAACTATTATTACATGCATGTGATCGAATTAGACCTGGGAAGTCGGAAACATACATAATCCTTGAACACTGAGTTGGTTGCAGGGCAAGCAAGCATCAAATTAGTATCACTATATAACATCGTTAATTTAACCCAATTTTAAATGACTAAAACCTTTCCTCCATACATCTTAATAAATTAAGTTTTTATTTTATTTTATTTCTGGTGTATTTTGATTTTCCCTCTCTTTGTTTGATTTGAGCTCTAGTAGAACATGCTTTGTTATATATTAGATAAGTTTGCTCAAAAAGAGGAGGCTAGAGCCTAGAAACGCTTATAAAGAAGATATTCCATAACGTTTCCATGTTGAGCTATGACCAAGGCAGAGTTAGACTCATCAAGATCACTACAAGTTCTGGGAAAGGATTGCCAAAAGAAAGCATGCATAACTTCTCCTACAATTACCTAAGCATCCTATTAATATATGTGACACGGTACAGAGACCTTACAATCAAGAAAACGAAGAATGCAACAGTTGTAAGGTCTTGTTTCTTATCAAAATAGATCCCTCTTACGAAAGGGACTTATATGCACTAAATTTGAATACTAATTAGGAGAAAAACACACGAATTCCTAATTAATCAAGTTACGAAGGTCCTAAATCCTAATCCCATGACCCCATTTTCTTTCCCAAATTTTCCAGGTAACCAAACAGACCCCAACCTAACCCTAATCAGCAAATTTCTCAATCAAACACGACTCAATCACCCGTCAAAAACCAAAGAAATTCAAGAAAACGAAGAATGCAACAGTTGTAAGGTTTTGTTTCTTATCAAAATAGTTCCCTCTTAAGAAAGGGACTTATATGAATTAAATTTGAATACTGATCAGGAGGTAAACATACAAATTCCTAATCAACCAAGTTACCAAGGTCCTAAATCCTAATCACAAAAAATCACACTGATCAAATTAAAACTCCGAATTAAAACATACCCAATTGTAAAACTATCATTAAAAATGAATATTTCATCATTTTGGTATAGCAGCATAAAGCCTCATTAAAAAGAGAAAAAGAGAAAATGCAGAGAGAGAGAATACAGCAGCATAATGAATCAAGTTGATGCATATTTCAATCGAGCCACAGACACAAAGCATAACAGACGTTTGGAATTGATAAAGGAACCGGCAATTAAGTTTCTTCAGAAGCAAAAATGGCAGAACAGAACCCAGAACTACAGACAGAGAGAGTGGAGTGAGTCGGTCTGAGCTAAAATAAAGAAAATGAGCTTTAGAAAGTAGGAAAGGATGTCGTTCAACAAACTAAACAGTCAAGAAACCATTTCCAAATTTGAGGCAAAGGACACACCAAGACTGGAAAATCAAACTCCCCCATACCTCCCTCAGTCGCCCCTTCCTGACCGGCTAACCCCACAAACTGCACACAACCATGCCTTCCCCACTCCCTCTCTCCCCCTCTATCTCTCTCTCTCTCTAAAATCGGAGGAAATCCCATAGGTCCTGGCAGAGGACCAAGCTAAATCTCACTCACTGAGTCCAAACCCCTAGCTCCCATCTCTCTCCAATATGTCAGTCCCTCTGTCCTCACCCCCCCCCCCCCAAATGACGCTCCGACCGAAGCACAGCCATCTCACCCCGAGTCAAAATTCGCAGCCCTCCTCTCTCTCTCTCCAATCTGCAGGTCACCCCTGCTCTCTATGGGTGATTCGGTGCCCAAACCCCATCCCCATCCGCCAAATACAATTCTAGCCAACCAAAACAAACCACACCCGGAGCCCAAAGCCACAAAGGCCATTCTTTAAAGCAATGGCATGGCCGTAAATAGAATGTCATTCGGACCTAAACACTATTCATTTGAACACTGCAATTTGAGATCCTTCTTTAGACTAAAGTAATAATTTAATTTACCTTTGGATAAAGATCATTCAGCAGTGTTGTAGAGAGCATGAGCCCATGACCCTCAGGATTTCGTCGTGATTCGATCGGACTTATTGCTCAGGTTTGGTTTACTAGTGTTAGAATCTTCGGTATCCAACTGATACCCTTTACTTCTTCTGCTCCTGTCAGATGTATGTATGAGGATCCTCTATCTTAGTCTTTTGATCACTGTTGCAAAATGATTCCTAGAGGCACCATCAGAATGAACTTGCGACTCTGGCAGCTTTGGCTGCAGGTTCTCAATGCTTCCCTTGGGTGACTTTGCTTGGGTCCTCACAATTGTTGCAAAACCTTCAAAAAGTGAAAGTGTAAGCCTCCCGGAGAACTTTGCAGCCTTTACTATAGTCATTGTTCAGATAATTTGGTCAGTGTGGGTTCATGTTGGGTCCAACAACATGTATGACATGGGTCACCCCCAGGGCCGGCCCTAGCCCAGTGCCACAAGGGCTACTGTCCAGGGCCCAAAAATTAAAGGGACACCAAAATAATAAAACCCAAATAACTAGGTATAAAAAAAAAAAATTACTAGAGCCCAATTTCCAAATAGGGGGACGGCCCAAGATTGACAACATATTAAAGGGGCCCAGGTTTTATGCATTAAAAAAAATTATAAAAAAAAAAAGTCATACACATACACTCATAACAGGGACCACTCTCGGTCCCATAAACCCTAATTTCTAACCATTTTCCCGATTCCCCCCCCCCCCCGGCACCCCCTCCCTTTGTTCCCCAATCCCCACTAACTTCCAACCTTTTCCCAATCCCCCATCCCCTTTGTTCCCCAATCCGTTCCCCACCCACTTCCCCTGTGCCTTGCTGCACTGATGTGAGTGAGCAGCAGCCAGACAGACAGCACAGCAGGAGGAGGTCCCTCTCCTCCTTATTCTCAACGTGACAGCACAGCACCATTCATTCATCACCAACCCTTTTGAGTTTTGAGGTAACTAATTTTTAAAATTTGAATTATCAATTCATAATTTAATATAAAACGTTGTAAGTGACATAGAAATATAATTATATGATAATTGATGTATAGAATTGTTGTTGTGGATGAATTGAATTCTTGATTAATTGAATTATTTGATTTCATTTTAAACTCAATATTTAGGTTCAATTTTATCAATTTGTATATGTTAGACTATGTGTTAGTGTTTTTATAATATATAATATATGTTGGAATGATAATTTTGATAGGAAATTTTTGTTATATCATGTGTAGGTAATTTTTGCAAACAAATTATCGAAGCCATGTCTTTTAGGAAACAACTCTCTGGTAATATGAAAAGGAAAAAAAAACAAAGGATAACGAAATTGCCGAAAGTTTAAGAGGATGAGATTGAAGACTTGGAGTATGATGATATAATTGATGATTTTGCTTCAAAAAATGCTAGAAGACAATTTCTTAAAGGTTGAAATTTCAAGGAGCTTTGCTATGAATGGTTGTATATGATTGTATTTTTTATTGTCGGGGTTTAGGTACTATGTCCCCCCGTTGTATATTTTCTCAAGTAATATCATTTGGGCGTGAGGGCCTAGCCCCCCAGCTTCGACTGGGTTCCAGCCCTTGTTAAATATTTTTTTTTTTAAACATATGTTTTCGTAATAAAAAAATAGCACATTTTGAGCTTTCGCACCGGGCACCCAAAAACTCAGGACCGGCCCTGGTCACCCCTTCCCTACTAAACAAGGGAGAAGTTGGAGGGAGAGCACAAGCACAGCACTCCCAGGATACAGAGATTGGGCTTGTTCTTTGCAACTGGTTGCAACCTCCAAAGCGGGACCTCCAGCTCTGAAGATTGCAGCCATGACGCCTCTGGGTTTAAGAGCGCCTGCACCAGAATATTTATTTGTTTTCAATCTACTTTATATGTAAAACATATATAATCACATTTTTTTCGTACTAATTTAGAGTAAATATTATAACGTTGAGGAAAACTTATCAAGCTTTACATTTCAACTGCAGGGATAACAGATGCAAAATTCTAATTCAGCATAATTCTATAACACCATGTTTTGGTTGTTTAACAGAGGACAAATGCCACTATCCTACAGATTTGTTATTTCATACGGTGAACTACCACCGCAACAAAATATTGACATGTATATTGCGTAGTATTTTTAAATGCTTACCAATTAGCAGCATTAACTATTACATTGCAGAGTAAACCTCCTTCTGAAGGAAACGGAGTGATATCCCACTAATGTGAAGAACTTGTTGGAATCAATGTTTTTCTCTGAAGCTTTAGCCCTTACCAAATACAAAATCTTTGATTTATCACTCAAGTCCACTAAAACAAGTCTAGCATTTCCAAACTTATTCACAAATTCTGTAACTTTCTCGACAATAATATCAGATGCCTTCTCAAGGTCAAATTGAAAATCTGCTGTTGAAATGGAAGGAAATGACAGAGTGGAAGCATCGTTTAGAGAAACATCACCACCAACAGAGCCTACAACTAGCTCTTCACCTTCGACTCCTAGATTTTTCAGACAACGAACCTGTTCCTTTCAAAGAGGGTTCCTTTTCTTCAGTAATTTGAGAAGCATTAGAATCCGGTACACTCTTCGAAGTTGATTCAGTATTGGCTGGACCATCTGTTTTCTTTAAGAACTTCATTACCTAGTTGAATTTTCGCAACGGGCTTCTTCAAACCAACTAACCACTGGGAAGTGTATCTAACGGACCAAGTCCACTACATGCATCAATGGCAGGTTGAACATCTCACTCTGGCAACAAGTGATTCTTGCAAACCCTTCACTCAGCTTAGACAGTTATTTCTTCTGTATCATTCTATTCACAACCGCAGCAGCTCTCCCACCTTGCAAGTTTCCTTCATGGCCCATTCCCTTTACAGACCACAAAATACAAGGCTTGGCGGGAACATCAAGCACCACAGCATGAACATCAACCTGGGCACTACCACCAAGCTTCACAAACTCATCCCTTTGTTCTTGCTATACAATTTATTCTTGCTATACAATGCGCTTTTGTTCCGGCTTTACCATTTTTGATAGTATCCTCAAAAAATATAACAGCATAAACAAACCCAAATGAACAGAAATGCGTCATACTAAGTACTAAGATATACCTGCAAACGCGTACCCAAGGGAGAGTGGAGGAGGAGTGCATGACATGTTCGCAGAAGGTGGACTTGCCGGTTCCAGGCGCACCCACCAATATTACTACAACAGGCTTTCCTTGCTTTTCTTCCCCTGTCAAAAGCGCATACCGGTTTTGTAATCACCGAAGGTGACGACGACCCAGAATGATATCTATGTCCATGTTTTGGAAGACTCTGTGTGGCACGTTTGAATTAACGGCGGAAAAGCAACGATTTCTTCCTCCACTGGGCTGGAAGCCTGGAAGCTTCTATCGCCGGTGCCTGGTGTTGGCGCAATGGGACAAATCGTCGTTGACCCGAAAATTGACCCGACCCAATTCGATTTGGATTTTATTTACATACTAGCCTCTCCTTAAACGTTCCATAAGCGAGAGTTTTTTATTTAATCACGGGTCCTAAGCGCCTCGTAAATATGGGTTTGTTTTAGTTATTTTTTTAATTGTTTAACATTGTTATTTCGTAAGAAATTGTTTAATGAATTATGTATGTGAGGACCTTTCCTTATCGTATTAGGCACTAAAATTTTCTTATGCTTTTCTTTTTCAATCTTCCTGTGATAAAATTTTCTATAATTGTGTCACAAACTATTACATGCTTTCTAATTACCCACGTAATCGAACATTAAAATTGAAGCGATTATAACAAATGAAAATGTAAAAGATTAAACTACCTTGTAATGCCGAGGCTTTTACATCTCTAGAGTAACTGGATGTTTAGCTCATATGTTGCCATGGGAATGTCAACTAAATTTAAGTATTGTATATAAGTGTTGGAATAAAGAACTAAATGTGTTGTAAGCATTATGCGTAGATATATAAAATATAAATAAAAAATTTATTTACATAAAACATGTACAAAGTATTTACATAAAATATATAGTTGTTCAAAATATATTTGCTCCTATTTTACCAATGTACAAATTAATGTTAGAAAGGAACTTACAAGAAGAAAATGGAGGGAGGGAAAAAAGGAAGAGGGAGGTTACAGTCAGTGCAAGCCCATTGAATGCTTAGGTGCTCTGTTCTTTCGCAAGGTGTCCTACAACCATATTTCATTAATTACCCCATGAAATGGTTATCAAGAAAAGCTTTACTCCACTTGTAGAATTAAACATGATTTCATTAATTACCCCACCTGTAGCCTTGTAAAAGACAGACTTCGGCATAGTTTGAAAATGTTTTTGAAAAAACTAAAAACGTTTTTACTAAAAATGTCTTTTTTGAATCAATCTTTAGTAAAAACGCAAATGAATCTTGGAAAAACACTTGAAGTGATGCTTCTTCCAGAAAGCACTTCAAGTACTTTTGGAACCCAAAAACAGTTTCTTTAAAAGCATTTTCAATAATTTTTAAAAGCATTTCCAAACAAACTCTTACATGAAATCGGGAGTATAATGAACGTATTTAAACGTGTGGTATACACACCATTTCGTGAAGTTTTAGCCCCTCTGTAGGGATGAAATTTTACCCTCTCTTCTCCATAATGGTCAGTCAATATTAAATAAAACGACCTACGTTGTAAACCCCACAAGCGATATGGGAAAGACTGAAGTCAACAAGTCAAGCAACCACAAATCTCGTAGAAATCTTTCCATAAATTAGTTACCACTTTGATTTTACCTGATTGAAGAAGAGTATACGAACAATGGAAATAGCAATCTTTGCAGGCCCACTCCCTTTTCCCTGCCGTCTCATTTTTCCAGGATAGATGGGAGGAGACTTCTAAATCAAGCAAAGCAATCCATAAATATCATGTTCTTGACAAGTTCCTGAAAATTTAAACGGCAAATCTCATAAAAACCTTAGCGTCTCTAAGAGGCATACATACACAAGTCAATCCCTTAGCATGAGTCACTTCAGCTATTTAGGATTCGTTTGATAAATATTTTTTTTCTTCATTTTTTTAGTTACCAATATTTTATTTTTGAAAAAAAATGGAAAAAATTAAAAATGAAAACAAAATGGTTTTAAACGGCCTCCTGGAGCTTGAAAATCATTTTGTTTTTTGTTTTCGATTTTCAATTTTTGTACTTGAGATAAAGAAAAATGGGAGATGAAGTGGTTATACATGTAGATATCGTGCTAGGCGGTGGGGAACTGAGATTCAAATTACAACCACATCACGACAAAACTAAGTTGAATAAAATAATATCAGACAAAGAAATAAAGATAGATTTGGCAAAATCCTATCCTTGAAGAGATATTGCTCTTCACTATAAGAATAATAACTATACACGATACACTTGAGTTAAATTGACATAATCCAAACCAGAAATCCATTTCTCTCTCATAGTATTTCCCAATAACTCACTCCTAAAAGATTTTCCCTCCAGTTCTTTGTTTTTTCTCTTGCCCCTTCAACACTTTTAAGACCAAATTGGTCTTTGGTTCACACACCATTACGCATTCTTTAGATGCATGTGTAATTATTACGACAGAAAACAAAGTAAATTTCCAAGGAAGAATAACTCGCAACCTACCTAAGTTGTTCCTTGCTTACAGTTGGTGTCACGTATCAGCAACAACTTCCGATGAAAACTCCTCTGCTTTCATGGCTTTTCTTAGTGCGCATTTGCTATGTTTCAATCAGCTTCTATATGTTTGTGGTCTCTAGCCAATGTCCCGGCGATCAACAATCTTTGTTGCTACAATTGAAGAACAGCCTCACATTTGACCCTGCAACATCTCAAAAACTTGTGAACTGGAACAATGGCTCGGATTACTGCTCTTGGGAAGGAGTGTCCTGCAAAAAGGGTTGTGTTTCGAATCTGGACTTGAGCAGCGAGGCGATTAGTGGTGGACTTGATAATTCGAGTTCTCTTTTCAGTCTGAAGTCAATCGAGAACCTGAATTTGGCTTACAACAACTTCAAATACACTCAGATTCCTTCCGAGTTCAAGCAGCTAACGGGTTTGACCAAGCTGAACTTGTCGAATGCTGGCTTTGCGGGGCAGGTTCCGATTGAGATTTCACACCTTACGAGGTTGGTAACTCTTGATTTGTCTACCTTTTATTTCTTCGGAACTGCTTCTCTGAAATTTGAGAAGCCGAATTTGAATGTGCTCATTCGGAACTTTTCTGAGCTTGTTGAACTTTATCTTGATGGCGTGAATATATCATCACAGGGGACTGAATGGTGCCAAGCTATATCATCTTCACTGCCAAAGTTGAGGGTGCTGAGCTTGTCCACTTGTAATCTTTCAGGCCCTATTGATAGTTCACTACTGAAGCTTCACTCACTCTCGGTTATTCATTTAGATTACAATCATTTCTCTATTCAAGTTCCAGAATTCTTCTCAAAGTTCCCAAATTTGACTTCCTTGCACCTAAGTGGTTCTTGCTTATATGGTACATGTTATGGCTTATATAGTACATTCCCAGAGAAGATCTTCCAGGTACCTACACTACAGACTATTGATTTGTCAGGCAATCAACAGCTTCAGGGTTCCTTACCAGAATTTCCAAAGAATGCATCTCTGCGGTCCTTGGTTCTAAGCAGGGCTAACTTTTCAGGGTTACTACCGAACTCTATTGGCAACCTCAAAATGTTGTCCAAGATATATATTTCGTGGTGCAATTTCACTGGATCAATCCCAAGGTCAATAGAAGACCTTCATCAATTGGTTTATTTTGACTTGTCATCAAACAAGTTCAATGGTTCAATTCCATCCTTCAGTATGGCCAACAATCTGACCCTGATCGATCTTTTTAACAATCAGCTAACAGGTCAGATTAATTCCACCATCTCACTAATCTGGTGAATCTCAACTTGAGATCCAATCAATTAGATGGGACTATTCCACCATCTCTGTTTTCTCTTCCCGTCCTGCAGCAATTACAGCTTTCTAACAATCAATTTTCTGGTCAGTTGCTTGAATTTGCTAATAACTCTGTACTGAACACCCTTGATTTGAGTAGCAACAATTTGAAAGGGCCGATTCCCATGTCTGTCTTGAAATTCCGAGGGCTTAAGATTCTTTTACTTTCTTCAAACAACTTCACTGGCTCTTTCCTTCTGAATGATATTCAGCAGCTAAGAAATCTTTCGAGTATTGACCTTTCATTCAATAGCTTGTCTATTAATTACAACGACACCAATTCCTCTCATTCTTCATTTCCAAAAATTACCAATTTGAAGTTGGCTTCTAGCAATTTGAGAAGAATCCCAGGTTTCTTGAGAAAGCAATCAACATTAAGCACTTTGGACCTATCACAAAACCAGATTCATGGGGAGATACCCAACTGGATTTGGAGGCTCAGTAATCTTGTTCAACTAAATCTTTCTTGCAACTCTCTGGTAAATCTATCAGGTCCTTTCCTCAATCTTACTTCTTATTTGTCTGTGCTTGACCTTCATTCCAACCAGCTTCAGGGACCAATTCCAATGCTTCCACCATCTGCCAGTTATCTGTATTACTCAAGAAATAATTTCAGCTCAAGCATACCGGCAGATATTAGTGATTTCCTTACGTCCATTGTGTTTTTCTCTCTTGTAAGCAATAACTTCCACGGGATCATTCCAGAATCAGTATGCAAGGCGCTATATCTTGAAGTTCTTGATCTGTCCAATAATTCCTTAAGTGGCATGATTCCCCAGTGCTTAACTGCAAGGAGCGAGTCACTTGGAGTACTAAATTTAAGGACAAACAACCTTACTGGTGCTATTCCTGATAAATTTCCTCGAAATTGTAGTTTGAAAACGCTAGATCTGAATGGAAATCAGATAGGAGGCATATTTCCAGAATCTCTAGGCAATTGCAAACTGCTAGAGGTGTTGAACCTTGGAAACAATCAGATCAGTAGTACTTTTCCACTCTCGTTAAACAAAATGCCCCTATTGCGTGTCCTTGTTTTGCGATCAAACAAATTTTATGGGCGCATTGAATGTCCTAAGACCTATGGCAGCTGACCAATGCTTCAAATAATTGACCTAGCTCACAACAATTTCAGTGGTCAAATACTCGGAAGATGCTTGAAAACCTGGCAGGCGATGATGGCCGACGAAGGTGCTGGCATGTCACAGCTCAACCATATCCAATTTCAGGTCCTTTATTTCTCTCAGATATATTACGACCATAAAGTATTTGTTACCACAAAGGTCTAGAGATGGAGCTGGTGAAGATTTTAACTATCTTCACCTCAATTGACTTCTCGGGAAACAAATTCACCGGATCAATACCTGTGGAAATGGGAGAACTCAAATCGCTCTATGTCCTCAACTTGTCTAGTAATGCTCTAACAGGTGAAATCCCATCATCTTTGGGCAACTTACAACATGTTGAGTCCTTAGACTTGTCGAACAACAGCCTGAGTGGGAAAATTCCATCACAGCTCACAAAGCTCACGTTCCTTGAATTCTTGAATTTCTCAAACAATGAACTAACCGGAAGGATCCCAACCAGCACTCAGTTTTCGACATTTCCAGCAGCTTCCTTTGCAGGCAATGAAGGGTTGTGGGGGCCTCCTTTGACAGGTTATATCCCCTCAGGATTGTCAATACCACCACCACCACCGAAAAAAGGTCATTCTAATACTCAACCTGAAATTGATTTTGATCTTATAAGTGCTGAGATAGGATTTATCTTTGGCCTTGGAGCTTTCATCAGGCCTCTCGTGTTCTATAAGCGATGGAGGATATGGTATTACAAAACTGTGGAGAACACCTTCTTCAAGATATTCCCTCTTCTGGATAAAAGAAGCGGTTACAGAGGAAGATATGTTTACATTAACAGATTTTGGAGATATTGAAACTCTCAATCAATTATGCTTTGCTTGACCAAAACCCTATCTTTCTGGTTTCAAATTTTCATTACCTAGCAAATAAGAAGCCGTCTGATCATATCGACGAGCTGATCTTGTTCTTAGTCAGATAAATGCATGTTAAGGTTTGGAATACATTATCTTCTTGTTGAATTGCTGATTCGTCGAATATTGTAACGTAATCTTAATGTTTGGTGTGAACTGAGCTTGTTTAAAGCAAAACACTTCTTTCAGTTTTCATTCTTGTAAAGTTTGGATGAATGTGAAGTTTCAGTTTTTGTTCTTGTGAAGCTTCAACTTCTTGGGAATTTATTAAAACTTTGATCTCATTTATTGACACGGTTGATTGTTTCAGGATGTAGAATCATAAATTTAGAAATTATACTTTCTAGCATCAATGGTTAATCACTTCACCGCCCACAATTTGATAGTTCAAACCTAAAATCAAACCCTCAATAATCAACCGGATCGAAATTGAAGAAAATTGTTGAACCTCAGAGTAGACATGTAGATGAGTGATCCAACTGATAAGCTAAGAAATCAAGTCTCCCTTGTTAGTGACAACATATCTACCTTTGCCTAAAGGGCAGAAAGATTCAGGGTGTCCTAGTCTTAAGGGAAACCAGGGTAGTTGGGGTAGGACGCATCGCATGGGACCATATTTTTGACCGTTTAAGGCAGAATATTAATCCAACTCCAAAGACTCCAAAACTGGGGGGCCATACGTAGTACATGTACCACTCAACGACTCCTTTTGCTTGTCTAGACGCTAAATTGGTATGGAACTCCAATCATTACCCTTGTTCATTTACCTTTGTGTATGTGTTTGTTTCCCTCGATTTTTCCTCGTATATTTTGGTGTGAACAGTGTTTTACGAGTTCAGGCAGGTTTGGTATTGCTTATGATTGTGCTCGGTAAAAAATGTTAGTGTTTATTGGTCTTAAAAGCGTTTTTGGAGAAAACACTTGTACTTATTTGAAAGGCACTTTCTAGTATTTTGTAGGAAAGCACTTGGAGTTTTATTTAAGTAAACTTGTTTCTAATAAAAACACTTCTAGCAAAAGTGTTTAAGAACAAAAATGTTTCCTACAAAAATAGTCCTCGAGCTCGCTGTCTTTTTTATATGCAGATCATAGTATAATATAACAAAATAACTAATTTATGTCACAAAAAAGAAAAGTTAAAGCACTCCACATTAGAACTAAGTATTGGGCTAGATTCCCCCTAGAAATCAAGCATGGCTTAACCTATTTTGAACTCACCAAACTGTTATATTTTTTTTTTTTTTTTTTTTTTTTACTTATAATTCAACATCTATGATAAAATGAGATTAAATTTGACGGTAAAAATTATTTGATGGCCCAAAATTAAATCTAACGCCTAAAATATTTTAAAAAAATCATTTAAATCAAATTTCACTTACAACTTTATAAATACCTATGTATTGTTAA
Organism: Malus fusca; assembly: GCA_035220775.1. Taxonomy (NCBI): domain Eukaryota; kingdom Viridiplantae; phylum Streptophyta; class Magnoliopsida; order Rosales; family Rosaceae; genus Malus; species Malus fusca. The sequence goes on from CM069070.1 coordinate 24,997,229, forward strand.
TTAAAATTACTTATGGGAATTTAAATATATTTAGGTTAAAATGTTCATAAAAATAAATTAGGATAATCTACATCAATTTTATTTTCAAAAAAGTTATTGACAAAAAATAATTAGGCTAAAATTATTATTTAATAATATCAGACTAGAATTTTAAGCCATAATCATTGGAAGAAAAAACCAATTTCCTAGTTATGGCTTAAAATTTTCTAGCTTAAAATTTTAAGCTTTATCTTCAAGCGTTGGAGATGGTCTAATAAAGATACGACTCACGTGTGTTGGTGCATCCATTAGAAAGGTGATACAAATATAATATAAAAAATATGATAAAAATATATTATTAATAAGCGGATAATGTTAGGAAGACCAAATTTTTTAAACCAAATTTGCAAATCAAATAATGTGGTTGAAGATAATTGGATTATTAATTAAATGTCGATTAACGTACTTATTACTTATTGGTGACACATTATTTAGTTTAAAAATTAATCTCCTCAACATTACTAACAGTCATCTCAACTTTATCAAACTCCATGGCTAAATGTCAAACTTTACCGCCAACTTTGCATGACTTTTGCTCTTTACCAACAATGACAATGAAATCACCTACAATATCATCTATAATTAAAAATATAACAAATAAATAATAAATTTGTCCTCCTTTTCAAAGATTGACCTCCAATTCAAGATGCTCGACTCATCAATGATTTCACACTATAAATTAGGTAATATTTTTACTTACCTTCCTCGAATAATAGAGATACTCATCATCTTATTCATCATTATTAGTAAGTTTAAATTTTGAGTTTTGTGTCTATTTGTTCTTTTTTTCAAAGATTGACCTCCAATTCAAGATGCCCGACTCATCAATGATTTCACACTATAAATTAGGTAATATTTTTACTTACCTTCCTCGAGTAATATAAATACTCATCACCTTATTCATCATTGTTAATGAGTTTAAATTTTGAAATTTGTTTAGTGGATAGACACAAATCTCAAAATTTAAAATCATCCAATGATAATAAGCATGGTGATAACATCACTACTACTTGAACGTGGTGAGCAAAAATGCACCTAAAATTATAGACATAAATTTTAAAATTTAAACTCATTCAACAGTAATAAGTACGGTGATAACATCACTATCACTTGAACTAGGTGAGCAAAAATGCACCTAAATTTTATGGATTTAAAGAAAACTAATAAAAAGAGCTTGAAAACTTTGAGTTCTAACGATAAGGACAAAATAAAGGGTAAAATGAATAATACCAGGATTGACTTTTTAGTGTAAAAATGTGATTTTTCGTTAAAGTGAACAGTATCGAAAGTTTTTCATTAAAATTTCCTAGATTTAATCCTTTGGCACTGAAATCAACACTTCTTACCAAGAAAATGATGCATTCCAAATTAAAAATTCACATGTTCATTGTTTAACACGAAAAGCACCAATTTAAAAACCAAAATAGCGAAGACATTTGGTACATAAGAACGTACACACAGTTTTTTCAGGCTATAAATAATTTAAGGATGATAATGGTCTGGTTTTGCAACAACCAGGCCTTACAAGAATTGATTAATTAATATGTGAGAGACAACCACCGTTTGGTCAGATTTGAAGACTGATTCTTCTAGTTATTCTATGATTTTGAATAAACAAACAAAAAAAAAAAGAGATTCTATGATTTTGTTTTCCAAGAATTATTTTAACTTTAAATTAATAAAATCAATTAGTTTCGGTTTAAGGATAGTAGTCTGCACCTGATTTCATGAGTTTGATACTTGATTGTGACGTTCATTTACTTCATATGCGTTGGTCCGTCATAATGCAGGAAAATTCTTCAACATGAAAATGATCTTTTTAGTTTTTAAGTAACAAATTTGGGCCAATCAAAGTGATACTATACCCCAAAGCAATAGGCAATGACAATAATTGAAATTAAAGTTGTATAAAAATTGACTAGAAGTGAACTTTTCTTAGCACGCAGACAAGACGGCTTACACAAAGTCCAACCGTTGTAATAATATCTCTACAAATTTCCTATTTTTCTATAAATTTAAAACAAAAGGATTTATCCAAAAATCTCCAAATGCATAACGCATGCCACTTAAAATTTGGATCAACAAAGGCAATCGTTATTTTTCCACAATTAAAAAAAAACAATAATCAAAGGCCGCCCAAGTAAGAACGAGTCCACATTATACAAAACACGCGTTTCTGAGTCTTCATTCAAATCCCCATCCCGACAGTTCTCTCTGCGTTTTTCTTCCTCCTTGTTCTTCCCTCTAAATTCTTCATCCTTCCGTGCTAACTCCGCTAGATTTTTGTCCGGTCAAGGACTCGAACCCACGGGCCAAAAGGGTATTTTCATGGATGTTTGCCTTCATGTATCCATTGAGAAAATCCTAGCCCGCTCTGCTTCCTTTTTTCTGAGCTTTCAATGAGAATTCCTCTGTTTTCATGGCTTTTCTTAATACCCTTCTACTACTTTTCACTCAGCATAAAGATATTTCTTGTCTCCGGCCAGTGTCCCGGGGATCAGAAATCTTTGTTGCTACAATTGAAGAACAGCCTCGCATTTGACCCTGCGGCATCTAAAAAACTTGTGAAGTGGAAGAATGGATCGGATTACTGCTCTTGGGAAGGAGTGTCCTGCAAAAACGGTTGTGTTTCGAATCTGGACTTGAGCAGCGAGGCGATTAGTGGTGGACTTGATAATTCGAGTTCTCTTTTCGGTCTGAAGTCAATCGAGAACCTGAATTTGGCTTACAACAACTTCAAATACACTCAGATTCCTTCCGCGTTCAAGCAGCTAACCGGATTAAGTAATCTGAACTTGTCGAATGCTGGCTTTGCGGGGCAGGTTCCGATTGAGATTTCACACCTTACGAGGTTGGTAACTCTTGATTTGTCTACCTTTTATTTATTCGGAACTCCTTCGTTGAATCTTGAGAATCCGAAATTGAATGTGCTCATTCGGAACTTTTCTGAGCTTGTTGAACTTTATCTTGATGGGGTGAATATATCAGCACAGGGGATCGAGTGGTGCCAAGCTATATCATCTTCATTGCCAAAATTGAGGGTGTTGAGCTTGTCCACTTGTAATCTTTCAGGCCCTATTGATAGTTCATTACTGAAGCTTCAATCGCTCTCGGTTATTCGTTTAGATTACAATGATTTCTCTATTCAAGTTCCAGAGTTCTTCTCAAAGTTCCCAAATTTGACTTCCTTGCACCTAAGCGGTTCTTGCCCATATGGTACATGTTCTGGCTTATATGGTACATTCCCAGAGAAGATCTTCCAGGTACCTACACTACAGACTATTGATTTGTCAGGCAATCAACAGCTTCAGGGTTCCTTGCCAGAATTTCCAAAGAATGCATCTCTTCGGTCCTTGGTTCTAAGCTGGACTAACTTTTCAGGGTCACTACCAAACTCTATTGGCAACCTCAAAATGTTGTCCAAGATATATATAAGGCTGTGCAATTTCACTGGATCAATCCCAAGGTCAATAGAAGACCTTCATCAATTGGTTTATTTTGACTTGTCACAGAACAAGTTCAATGGTTCAATTCCATCCTTCAGTATGGCCAATAATCTGACCCTGATCGATCTTTCTAACAATCAGCTAACAGGTCAGATTAATTCCACTCACTGGGAAAATCTCACTAATCTGGTCAATCTCAACTTGAGATCCAATCAATTAGATGGGACTATTCCGCCATCTCTTTTTTCTCTTCGCTTGCTGCAAAAGCTACAGATTTCCAGCAATCACTTCTCTGGTCAGTTGCCTGAATTTGCTAATAACTCTGTACTGGACACCCTTGATTTGAGTAGCAACAAGTTGGAAGGGTCAATTCCCAAGTCTATCTTGAATATCCGAGGGCTTAAGATTATTTCACTTTCTTCAAACAACTTCACCGGCTCTTTCCTTGTGAATGATATTCAGCAGCTAAGAAATCTTTCAAATCTTGATCTTTCATTCAATAGCTTGTCTATTAATTACAATGGCAACAATTCTTATCATTCTTCATTTCCAAAAATTACTACATTGAAGTTAGCTTCTGGCAAGTTGAGAAGAATCCCAGGTTTCTTGAGAAATCAATCAACATTAAGAATTTTGGACCTATCCCTAAACCAGATCCATGGTGAAATACCCAACTGGATTTGGAAGTTGAGTAGTCTTAGTCAACTAAATCTTTCTTGCAACTCCTTAGTAACACTAGAAGGCCCTTTACTTGAACTTCCTCCTTTTCTGTCTGTTCTTGACCTTCATTCCAACCAGCTTAAGGGACAAATTCCAATGCTTCCAAAACTGGCCACTTATCTGGATTACTCAAGAAATAATTTCAGCTCAAGCATTCCGACTGATACTGGTGATTTCCTTAATTACACTATGTTCTTCTCTCTTGCAAGCAACAAGTTAAATGGAAGCATTCCAGAATCAATGTGCAAGGGACCATATCTTCAGGTTCTTGATTTGTCCAATAATTCTCTAAGTGGTCCGATTCCCCAGTGCTTGACTACCATAAGTGGGACACTTGCAGTACTTAATCTGAGGAGAAACAGACTTAATGGTTCTGTTCCTGATGGATTTCCTCAGCATTGCAGTTTAAAAACTCTTGACCTTAATGGAAATCAGATAGGAGGTCTATTTCCCAAGTCTCTTGGAAATTGCATAATGCTAGAGGTTTTAAACATTGGAAACAATCAGATAAGAGATACCTATCCTTGCTTGTTGAAGAATATATCCTCCTTGCGTGTCCTTGTTTTGCGATCCAACCGTTTTTATGGACACATGGTATGTAACAAAATCAGTGGTACCTGGCCAAAGCTTCAAATTGTTGACATAGCTCACAACAATTTTAATGGTGAAATACGAGGAAGATGCTTGAGAACCTGGCAAGCAATGATGGCTGACGAAAGTGATGCCGAGTCAAAAACTAATCACCTTCGATTTCAAGTTCTAAAGTTCAGTCAGGTCTACTATCAGGATGCTATAACAGTTACAAATAAAGGTCTGGAAATGGAGTTGGTAAAGATTCTAACTGTTTTCACCTACATTGACATCTCATGCAACAACTTTAGTGGATCAATACCTGCAGAGGTGGGAGAACTCAAATCCCTCTATGGCCTCAACTTGTCCGTCAATTCTCTCACAGGCCCAATCCCATCATCATTAGGTAACCTACGACAACTTGAGTCGTTAGACCTTTCAAACAACAGCTTGAGCGGGCAAATCCCAGTGGAGTTTGGGGGCCTTACTTTCCTTTCTTTCATGGATGTCTCATACAATCAACTGGTCGGGAAGATACCATTCAGTACCCAGATTTCAACATTTCCAGCGGAGACCTTCGCAGGCAATAAAGGATTATGTGGGCCACCTTCACTTCTAAAATGCAGTGGTACCAACATGTCACCAAATGCAGCACCTAAGGGTCGAGACAAAGCATCAAAAGTTGAGTTTGATTGGCAGTCCATATATACTGGAGTGGGTTATGGAGTGGGAGGAGGAGTTGTTGTTATCCTCTTAATGGTGTGGGAAGAAGGAAGAAACTGGTTAGAGGACAGCATTGACAAAATTCTTCTGGTAATTCTTCCAATGATGGGATATTCTTACAGAACTCGTGACGAATGGGACGATGATCAGGAGGACGAAGATTCCGAAGAAGAGAGCACATATATCATGCAAGACTATAGCGGAGACGAGATTGATTCAGAAGACAGAGTGTTTCGGGGTCCATATTGTGTGTTATGTTCAAAACTTGATATAAGTAGGAAGAGGGCCATCCATAACCCAAATTGTACATGCAGTTTTTCACCACCTATTACATCATTTTCTTCCTCTTCCTACTCATTTTCTCCATAGACACAGCGTTTTTGTTTTCGACTTTCTTCTCTATTTCTTCACATTTCTTCTTAATTTTTACTTTTTCTGGTGTTACAGTTTCACATAATTATAAACCCCGAAATGCCGGTGAGGACTTTCATCAAACAGGTGGTAAGCCATAAAACTAGTACACCAAATAAGCGTCTAAAAGTTAAGTTTTTAGGGTAAGTACCTGAACAGAAGTGCGCCATTGATGCTCTCTCGCCCTTCATTGCAAAATGTGGTGCGCGGCATGGCAGAGTGTTGAACTTGTTCGATTTGCTACGGTTCCCGCCCGTGGCTCTTGCGACGGAGTCGTTGTTGGACGTTAAAACTTAAAAACGAACAACTGTATGGGCCATATAAAGACTCATCTGGGCTTACTATAAGCCCAATGGATAGTTGGAAAGTATCGTGTAAAAGCAGATTTTCCAACAAAAAGGAAGAAAAACATTTCAATTAGGTAAAACATATTGGGAATCAATCATGTTTTTTATTTACTTCTTATATGATTGAAGCTACAATTTAATTTTTTTCGCCCGATAAAATTAGAGGAAATGAACATAACTTACCAGTTTCAACCAGACTCAAAAGGAGTAGATAATCGTGGTTACTAGTTGTCATTTTTTGAAAAAAAAACAAAGAGAAAGAAAGACATTAGGAGGACCAGTTTCCACTTGATATGTGCTTCGTGCATTCTTATCAGCTTTTTCATGTCTAACGTTGAGGGCTCGTTTAGTAATACTTAATTATGTACTAAATATTGTTGCTCATAATCGTTTTTGCTAAACATTGTTTTATTTTCTAGCCGGCTACATGACATTACACACTACCAAAGTATTTCGTTTTTTTGGGAACTGTGCGCCATTTTTGTTATTTTTTATTTTTCAAACAAGTGCTATAAGGAAATTAGGAGAAATTTTTTATTGTGCCCGTAACACGGGTGTTATATCACGTGTCATTATATAAATAGAGGGAAGTTTTATATTTTAAGTTGTTAATTTTTTAACACAAATATCTCACAACTTTTTTAGTGACACGTGGTATATCATCCAATGTTCCAAATACATTTAATTTTTTTCTCAAAATCTAGGTTGGTTCATGATTTTTATTACTTTTTATTTTTATTATGCATTAATATATGATTAAAACAAGGGAGCTTTAATGAAAAGCTTCCAGTAATGTTAACTTTAACGAAAAACCACATTTTTATTCTAAAAAGTCAATCCTAGTACTATTCACTTACAACACATTTTTGTCTTTTTCGTTAAAACTCAAAGTTTTCAAGTCATTTTCATTAGTTTTCCTGTAAAAGAACCTATCAAATGCACCCAACACAATTTGATGGACAGTCACCTCTCTCATTGTTTTCTCTCAAAAACAAACTTAGAATTTGTTTGGCAAGTGCTTTTAAACCCAATTAACCGTATCATTTGATGGAACTTGCGGTGTGACCTATCCAATCCCCTTAGGTCATCTCCATTGGAGATGGTTAAAGGTTCAAAAGCCAAAAAATAACCTGATTTGTCCAAAAATTCATTTCCAATCGATGGTTGGGCTATAATTTTGTGGAGCCCACCAAGCCATTATCTGACCAAAGAGGTATCAAGCTGGCCAAATATACCCTTCCTCTTAGCCTTTTTTTTTAGAACTCAACTCTGCAATTGCAATAATATATTCAAATTTAATGGCAAGATTTGAAAACATCCAACAACAATTTAACTAAATTAAGCAATAAATTTAAAACTAATAAATTAGTGAGAGGGCTATGTTTAGCCCATTTGGTTAAAGATGATATATGAATATACCCCGACACTATTCATTTAAAAATAATTTCTTAAAAAACTATAATTCTTGACAGAGTTATGTTTAATCCATTTGGATGGAGATAAGCTACATTCGGTTTGGGTTGGGTGGGTTTTCCTGGTTAATAATGGACTAATGCTTCCGAGATTGGTGACCTTGCTTGCATATGTGATTCGAAAAAAAGGATGAAGAACACGAACCCGACGGTATTAATACTCGAACTTGAATACAATTAATGTCGTGGACTTTTAATTAAAATGTCCCTCGAATTCATCTACAACATTCACAAAATAATTGTGATCATTATATAAAGTATTTTTTTTTTTCATGACAAAGTGTTGGGAGTATTTGTGCTCACCGGTTGTCATTAAATTAAGAGGTGTGCTACATTTACAATTTATTTGTACTAATTTTCTCATATAAATAAGGTTCACCAACATGTGAGTTTCATTTTTATTCTAGACATAATACGAATGATGGTACAAATAATTGTTAAGAATATCATTTTTGCTAAACTAAAGTGTGCGCTCACCACCATTGTATAAGAAGAGTGCCATGTGTCCTATTAATTGCTTCAAATTTTGTCTTCATTGTCGTTGGATATGTTAAATCAAAAGTAAGGCATTTATATATCATACGACTAACTCAATTTTTAAATTGAAAAAGACACTAATATTTAGTCTAAAAGATATGATTGGCAAGGTGAATCCCAACTAACTCAAAAGTTGAGGAATTCAAGTGCTTCAGAATGAAGTACATAATATGTACCTCTTAATTAAGTGGTTTTACAACTTAACACCGTTTCTAAGTATTTTCTAGCAAACGTAGTAAAAATATTGTTTTTTATTGTTAGAAAACCCAGTTAGCGTTGTTTCAAAAGTAGTTTCAAACGCATAAGAGCTCGTTTGGATGTGTTTTTTAAATAACTGAAAGCGCTTTTAGTAAAAATATTTTTGAAACCAATCATTGGTAAAAATATAAGTAAATCTTGAAAAGGTACTTAAAGTACTTCCTGGAAGAAGCACATAATTGGTGATTCTTGCAGAAAGCGCTTAAAGTGCTTTTGGAACCCAAAAATATTTTCTCTAAAAGCGCTTTCAACCATTTTAAAAGCACATCCAAACGAGTTCTAAGTGATTGATGTTTGTTTGATTATTTATTTTGACTAATTTACTCTTTGTACATTGTTTTTTATCTTTAGCATAATAAGTACGAATTCAAAAGTTTCACAAACCTGTACTTGAGTTTGTAGAAACTAAACTCACATATATCCGATCGGTTCATCTAGGGAGGTTTCTACTCCGCTAACGCTATAATTCGGTCAGGGTGAAATTTTAGGGCACGATAGATTATATAGTAAGAAAAATACTTGTTAGCTAAAAAATAGATAAAATTAGAAAGTGCAAATTGATTCACAATGCATCACTTTTTAGGAGTTTTTATTACAAGAGTATATTGATCCAAGATAAATCCCTTAATACTATATGAAGGAAACTAACGAGTATCGACCCAAGCACGTATTTAGCAAACATGCCCTACTAATCCACCCTAAAACCCACTGGATATTTAAGCTAATCGATACTTTTAGGATCATTCCTAGGTTCATCAGCACACCAAATTTGCACTTAATCTAAATCGGTCTCGACAGAAGCCATCAAACACAGAGAACATTCCTTTCCATTTTTAGAGCAACACAAAGTACCATTAGTTAAAAGCAACATTTTTGTTATTTAAACACACCACCACTACCATCAAATCGCATCTAGCTCCCAACATATACTAATACATAACCTAATACGAGAGAGAGACTTAATCTAACTAGTTTCTTTATGAGAGCAGAGAAGGATTTGGCGATCCTAACCCAGCCGTCCCCTCTCTACTAAAGCTAGCTATAATATTTCATATAGGCTTCAATATTGGCAAGGGTTTCTTGACCTTGGAAGCAATTATACTCCGGCATTATTGGAATATTAACCGCTGGCGATGGTGGTTGCACTGAAGCAGCAGCACTAACGAAATTGCTGTGAGCGAACAAATCATGAGTCTGCTGATGATGCTGCGGGGGAAGCTGATCAAAGCACCCAGTTGGATGAAGACCATGACGATGAGCTGGAATGTCCATCAACATGGACGGTGATGGATCATGGTGATCGTCCACAGAGTTGATCATGCTCTGGTGAAGCCATATCTGAGTCTTGAGGAACTTCACATAGTGGATAGCCTCCTCCAGCATGGACACTGTGTCAAGCTTGGTCCCACCAGGAACCAAGCTCTGCAAGATCTTGAACCGGTCACTGATCCTGTGCCTCCTCTCGCGAGCAGCCACGCTCTGTGGGTCAGTGGACAGCCTCACTCCTTTGCTTTTGTTCTTCCCACCACCACGATTGTTTTTTGTCACGGAAGAAGAAGATTTAGAGAAATTATTTGAGCTAGAGTCATTAGTAGCAGTGAAGTAGTCCATTTAGCTAGCCAGGCACAGTAAACCGTAGCTATTTGTTACTTGAATCTGGGCTTTTGTGGCTAGCTAGAACTTGGTAGGAAGAAGTGCTTTTGGGCACGTATTTATAGAGAGGGAAAGATGGATTGTGGATTTCTTTATTAATTTGATGATTTTGAATGAAGGAGAAGGAGAGATGGAGAGAGATGTCGTCATGTAGTCAGCCAATCTTTGGCGCAGGATTCGGGTGTCTACCTAGGGTCCTATATAGAGGCCCAGGAGTTCTTTAGCCTAAGCAAAAGGCTTCCTTTGCTTTTTGCTTCTCTTTTAATTTCTTCAAATTATTATTATTATTATTTTAGCATTTGGTGGATATTATACATTTGTACTATATATACATTTATCTAAAGTGACTTTGTAGTATGCTAGTATTGTTTTGTGAGTTTTTTTTTCTTTTCCCACAAGTATCATATAACATGTTATAAGACGGATTCTTTTATTACCAATTGAAAACACCTCCCTCCAAAAACAAGGAATAGTGCTTCTGAACCAGTCGGCAAGAGAGAGTGAGAGAGGGTCCGGTGTTTTGTTGTTAGGGTTGGAGTCCAATTGGCTTTTCGTGGCTGGTCAGGAATGAAGGGAAAGACTAAAGAGAGAAGTCGGGGGTGGGGGTCCTTTTTTATGAAATCTAAGAGGATGTTACCTAGTTGCAGGTGTGTCTAAATCCGAGGACCAAATCCTTGCCGGGCTTTTAAATTGTACGATTATGCTTTTTATAGTTTTTATCCTTAGGATATACACTGTTTTCTGAAAGAGATATACTATTCATGTCCCCTCAATTGCACCTCTTTAGGAAGAAAAAGAAAAGGATTCGAGGTCTTATCATCAGCTCTTCTTTTGAAGATAAATTTTTTATCAAAAATTGCTTCAACTAGTCCTACGATTCAAGCTAGATCCCCAAACACACCCGTTGAATATTGTCCTTGAGTATTTAACCCGATTCTCCATAATTAATGCTATACGGACAATATTCTAGATAAGAAATTTGTTGAATCAATGTGTTATGTTGTATGCTTATTTTTTTTCTATCTCTTAAATTTCATATTGTAATAATACTTTTAAATTTCTTCATTTACATTTGAAAGAATCACATTTTGATAAGATTTTCTCTTAGGAGTTAGACAGTTCTTTGTGTGAATTAATTCAAAAATTTTAAAAGAGAATTTTTCTATAATATTTCATCCATGATGGCACATAGAAATTATTTGGTAAAATTATATTAGACTTGCATATACATGTTGTTAGCTCAAAATTTTGAGTACGAGTAACATTAATTGTTGTAACGATAGTATATTTGTACTTGTGTAAACAACTATCAAAACAAAAGAACACATTTATTGGAAATCAAATTCTTTATATATAAATATATATCATAATTTTTTATCAAGTTACCATTTTAATTAAGGATAAATGCAAATTCTTTAGCCCTAACTAGTGCACATGCATGGAAATTATTCGCTATATGAACAACACTATGGAATGTCGTGACGAATTATTTTTTTCAGGAAAAAAAAAAATCACAACACTATCAATGTCCCCCCATTCCAATGGGCATAGAAGAACACATTGATACATTCACTACAAGTACCGTTTCAATTGGTAGATTCAAAAAATTTTGCATTCAGCAGTGCGAATGATAGATTTGTTGCTTTCCCACATAAAAGATAAAAGCAAGTATGAAAACAACTATTAAAAGAAGCAACCGAACCAGGTGGGGCTGGGGGTCCCTAGCAGGACACATCAGGCTCCAGTTTAATTTGACAATGGGGGTGGGTAGAACCCCAATTATTCTTACTTGTTCAAAAGAAAATTACCTGCTTTATCTGTCTTCGTCAAACCAACATCAGTCACAAACAGATGATGTATGAGGTGATAGTTTTGACCACATATATATTATCTTAACATAAAATTTGTTTCGGATTTTGTATTTGAACGCCATCATACCTCTCGTTGTGTGTATGGCTGATCTCTATACAAATTAAGGATGTGAACAAATAAATACAATCAATATTAAGTCTGTCTAGCTAACCTATGAATGTGCATGCATGTAGAAGTTGTCTATGTGGACAAAGGCGAAGCCAAAAATTTAACGAAGTGGGGTAACTTACAGAATTGAAGCTCATTTTCGTGACAAATAAAGGTAATTTGTTCGACTTGTTACAAAATTTGGCACATTTTTCTCTAATATTTTCTTTACGTATTGTATTAAGAAGCTTCATATAAAGTTCCCACACGGAAAAAGTGAGAGCGGGCACGTGCCCCTGGAGAAAACATAAAACATTACATTTTACAAAAATATGAAGAAAAAAAACAAGGAACATATATATTATTCCACTGTCCACACGTGCTGGGACGGAGGGAGTTGGTAACCTGCGGATTAGCCACTTGATGTTTGAGTGTTGGGCCCCGTGAAGATTGGAAATGGAAACATCGACATCATATGGAGGGATGACTTACTATTGAGGAAAAGTAAGTGACTGTTACGAGGCCGGCAGGAATGGTTTTTAGCTTTATAAGGTGAATACAGTGCACAGGGTTTTTTACCGTTGCTGCAGTTTTTGAGTAACAGAAACGTTACGAAACGTCTTCTGTGTTGCCCCAGCTGCTTCATATGCTTTGTTTTTTCACTGTGTTACACTCATCCTTCAGAGTCTCAAACCCTCTCCTCCTTCCATACATCTCTTTCTGCATTTAATGGAAGTTGACTTGTTCTTACTGCATTATGCTGTTTTTGGCACCGATACGGTAAAAGTAGAAGAATTAAGAAGAGCGCACGCAAGTATAAGAATCACGGAACTCTTGCTCCACTCTCAGACTAAAATACACATCATTTTAATTTAACCAACTTATGAAATATTGGCTTTTGAGTTGACATTGTCACATAGAATTTATTACCTGAAAAAGTTGGTTTAGTAGTAATTATCTCAGAACGTTGCAGAATTTAAAAGTTTGAGTACCCAACTCCCCACTGTTAAAAAGAAATAAAATGAAGTTTATAGTTGGACAACTTGACATATTTGTTTAGCAAATTTACACACATACATATATATTAAAGAATAAATACGAATTACTATTGAGGTTTATTAATATTTTTTTTTTAATTTGTAAGTAAAAAGCATCAGGTTCGACTCACATGAATAACAATGACGTATAGTGTTTGTAATGAGATCTATACCTAATTATAGCTAGTTTATTATGCGGTTTTAACTCCGCACATTTTTCTCTTCATAATGTGTGCAAAAGTAAAAGAATACATAAACATGATAAATTTGATAGTATAAGTTGAACTTAATTTGACAACTGTAACAACATACATACATATATAGAAATGTTCTCTTGATCGACCAAAAAAGGCACCATCACTTACATATAGTCATCTCATCCAATTAAGTTTAAACTCATATTTCAACAAAAAAATAGTACATAAACATGATAATGTAACGACTTATAGCTCATTATCTGCTTATAATCATTATGCACCTCATTCTTATAAATCTATTCAATGACCGAGCCTGGCATGCAAGTTCTTAAGCGCCTACTTTATTTTGATTTTCAGATGATATCGTTTTACGTGTAAAGTTCGAGAAATAAGTCTTCCAAAATTCAGTTTCAGGACTGCAAAAAACAATAAATTCCTGAAAGAAAATATGAGCTGCGCCTGCAAGAGAAAGATGAGTAATGTTAAGGAGACTAAGGGCTGGTTTGGTATTGCTATGCTTTGAAAAAAAACTGTTTCTGCTGTGCTGTGAGAAAAAGCAGCTGTGAAATAAAGCTGTAGAGTATTTGGTAAACTTTTTTGTAAAAATTCTTTTGAAAAAAAAGCAGTATTATAGTGTTTGGTAAACTTTTTTGTAAAACAGATGTGAAAACAAGCCGGTTTTTCAAAGTTGGGTTTTGTAGCTTCTTGTTTTTGGCTTTTTTTCACCCAAAAACTGTGAAAAAAAGCTGAAACTGAATGTTTACCAAACACAAAAAAAGCTTTTTTTGATACCAGCTTTTTCAAAATCACCTCAATACCAAATCAGGCCTAAATTTATAGATAAAGTTTTGAAAATTAACGGATATGAAAGTTGATGATTGATTTAGTGCTTAAACGTTGATAAACATGCTTATTTCTATTGATGACACATCATTTAATTTGTAAATTTAATCTTTAAATTTTGTCTATCTAACATTACTCGAAAAAGATTATATACTAAATATTGTTTATACGAATTGGCCTTACAACGCATGATCAATGGAGACGTATCAGAACCGGGGCAGTCCACAGTTCTGATCTCCTACTATGCCCTATCACTTCACCAGTAACCAAACATACATACATAACACGTGGAATGTTTTCACAATGTGGTAAGACAACACGTGCCTGCCTGATGGAACTGTTTTTCTTTTGAGTAGATGCTCAAAATTGTCAAACACCCTACAGAGTACAGGGCAGGATTGGATGTTACGCTGCTTTTAGGCACGCCATTACCAAATAGACCACTCCAAATGAGTTTTTGTCAGTCAGTACACACCCACTCCCACAGTTCCATAACCAATAGTTGCAAATTACTTACCTCCTAATCATTTTTTTCCTTCTTTTGAAGCAATGTGAATCTATGTTTTTGTACTCCCTAATCACAAAATCAGAAACTTTACGTGATTAAATATTTTATTGGATCCGACACTGCATGCCTGCATCCGAAGCGCGCCTGTTATCTTTTGATAGGGCAATAAACCCATAACTCCAAGTGCATATGATTTCTGCATAAAATAATCATTGTTGACGACTCCTCCAACTAGGGATGGACAACGGTTATGGCGGGCGGGTAACCGTGGTTGTTTACCTATAACCGTTTATGCTCATACCCACATAACCGTTTACCCGTTGGGTAATTGCTTAAACGGTTATACTTATACTCATAACCGCATACCCATTTAACCGTAACCGTTTAATACCCGTTTATCCATTTACCATTTTTAACCCGTTTATCTTTTTTTTTTACCATTACCCCTTTTTCACCGGTCATGTTTTTTAACAACTTGAAAATTAAAAAAAAATTGTCATAATTTTCTCTTTTTTTGACAATTAAACACCGTTATAAGTACATTCATCATACATTTCCGTATTTTAACTTTTTAAGTCCTTATACCATTCCAATAATTGAAATAATAGTTTACGGACGATATTTTTAACTATTACCAATGAAGGTAATATAATATTTACTAAGTATTATTGGGTTACGAAAATTGTTTCGAAGACATTTCAGTCAATTTCATGGTTACCCACAAGGAATTTAAATTAATTTGGCGAATTCCTTGCAGATGAGAATCATCATTCCTGCAATAGTGGTATTGAGAGAAGAGCCGATGAATTCCATGCTGATTTATTAGGTGCTAAGTATTATTGGACCGAGAACATGGTTTGTGTTAATTTTACATATATAAAATAAATGGGTAAACAGTTACCCGTTTATAACCGCGGTTAATACCTATAACCACCCATTTAAATTTCACGGGTAAATGGTTATACCCATAACCATTTATTTATCTAAACGGTTACCCATAACCGTAACCGTGAAGTTTAAATAGGCGATTAACCGCGATTATCCATAACCGCATGTATTTTGCCCTTCCCTACCTCTAACCATTGTTGTCCAAGTGCATATGAAGGTCGCAACCGGCAGCGCCTCTGAAATTGCTCGACGGTATATACATCTTGGAGGTTGATCACCTAGACCGAAGCAATCTTTCATTGGGCGTTGATGTAAATCATGCTGATTTTCTTATCTGCGAAGTGTTTGACAGTAACATCTTCTTCGACAACAATATCATACAATTCACTCACCGATTATTGTTGTCATGTCTACATCTTCTCAACTTTCTTCATTGTAAAGGTTGTTAGGGTTCATTTGGAGCGAAAGGAATGAAATGAAAGTAGCAAAGAGTGAGCAATGAAATTGTGCATTTGTATTAGAACATTTAAACTGGTTATATATGTCACAATTGGTTCATGAATACAACTAATTTGTATTTAAAATAATTTATATATTTGATTTATTTAAATGACGATTTTGACACGTAATAATTTTAACTTGACTAGGAACCTCTCTGCAATGTAGAACATCATTGTGTAAAACAAAATTTCTTACCTCATGGTATAAACACTTGAGCTATAATTTTTTTGGGACAAGTTTTTCAGGCTCAATCACGAAATTTTTTTCTTAATGAGCCTAATAAATAAAAATTCAGAAAAATGGATTATATACATTTTCTGAAGAATATAAAAGGTACCTAACAATGTTCTAAATATTGCTAGGAGGTAGGCGGGCGGCGGGAAGAAGCCGAGGAAGGTTTATTAAAAAATAAGTGAGGTAAAGGGGTATGTGAAATACTCTTGCTTTGGCCAAAGTCATGACACACTTGGTTTTGAAAATCTAATATGTCTGTTGGTGAGGGGCAGTGAAGGGAGGAATTGAATTTGGTGTCCATCTTTGGTTCGTTGCGCGAAGATTTGAGAAAATATAAGGGTAATCCTAGATATATCAAAATTTTAAATCAGAATTTGTAAATCAAATGATGTGGTGGTTGATGATTAGATTAGTTAAGTGTTGATTAATGTATCTATTTCCTATTGATTACACATCATTTAGTTTGCAAATATAGTTTAAAAATTGGTCTATCTAGCACTACTCAAAATGTAATTGTGCGATGGATTGTAAGGATGAGTGGTAGAGGAATGAGATGGAGGAGGATGGTTATTGAAAAATGACAGCTTAAAGATAAGAAGAGTTAAGAAGAAGATGAAGAGAGCAAAATATATGCCAAAAATAGCCCAATGAACGCTGAGGAAGTATGCCACCGACTCTCAAAATGCTAGCATAAGGCAGCACACGAGGGTGGGAGTTCTTTTTTTAGATGTTAGATTAGTCATCGACGGGGTTTGAACCCATGTCGTTATGCAAAGGCTCAACACCTTTTCACCACTGTAATAAATGGCCACTTGCCGAGAGGGTGGGAGTTTGAGAGAGCATTTTCTCTCCCTAAACAATTTTTTGTTTATTCACTCCCCATGTACGTTTGTTGAAAGAACAATACTTAGCTACTCAAAGATGAGTAGGAACTCCTACTTAAAATTTCTCAAAATTGTTCGTTGCCAATTTATAGAACTTCGTGTTTATAATCAAAGCCGTTCATATTATAAATCACCCTATAAAGATCACCTCTGCAAAAAATCAATTAAAATTAAGGTTGTTTAGTCATCAAACTGTTTAAAAACAAATGAACGGTATTAGTAAAAGCATTACAAACCATCTATGTATTTTCTATAATTGATTGACCAAATGACTTTAGTTTTAATTTATTTTTTGCAGAGATGATCTATACAATGTGATTCATAGTATGAACGGTCCTGATTATAAGCACAAAACTCTGTGATTAAAACAGTAAGAATTTTAAATATGAATTCCTACTAATTTTTAAATAGCCAACTATTATTGTGGTTGAAATATCAACCCTCGTGTATGTGAAGACCAAGGCCGGCCCAGGCCCAGTGCAGGCAGGGCGACCGTCCAGGGCCCAAAAAATTTAGGGGCACCAAAATTATTAGGTTGATATATTTATATATGTTTTTATAAGAGTATATATTTATAAAATTTGGTTCAAAGACACAGAAATTTAACTAGAAGTGGTGGTTTGTCATTTGAAAATAATGAGGAGGTCTTGGGTTCAAAACACCATGTGTGCTTATTTACTTTCCATTTTTTACAAATTTCTTTTTATAAGAGTATAAATTTATAAAATTTGGTTAAAAGATCAAGAAGTTTAATTAGAAACAATGATTTTTGTTGTTTAAAATTAACAAGAGGTCCTAAGTTCGAAATGCTATGTGCATGTTTATTCTTTTCAATTTTTACAAATTTTTGTTTGGTTGTTAATATATTTTTAGTTACTATCTTGTAGCTATGTGGGTTGTTATTTTTAAATATTCATTTTAATTCAAGTCTAATCTTCAACAAAGAATAATACGTAAACCAAATTTGCAAATTATATGACGTGTCATCAAAATGTTTAATTTAGTGCCCATTCATTAATACTACATATCAATTAAAGACTCGAAAACATCATTATTTTTTAGTCTCATATTGACAAGGTTAGTAAATAAGAAAAAAACACATCACGATTTATTCAAAAACACATTCAAAGTTCAGATGGAAAACAAAACTCATCATCTATCTACTTGTAAGCCCGAAGTTTTTTTGTTTCCCTCTCTCAATACAAAATAATTTAGTCTTTCTGTGTTTCTAAATTATTGAGTTTGAAGTGTTTTTTTAAGTATAATTTTTTCAATGTCTTATGTGTGAAAATAAATAATTTTCTTACATGAAGTTAGGACACTTTTTTTTACGTCGTCCCGGGCCTCAAAAATCTCTGGACCGGCCCTGGTGAAGACAAATGCGCCGCTCAAATATTGGAACCGATCAACCCTTTTTTTTTAATTTTTTATGGAAAACACCGACCAACCCTTTAACGAAACGCGTTCCGTTAAAATCCGTACGATCATCTCTTCCTCAAACCCTCACTCAATCGCTATCGTGTCAATACCGTCGATACAAAGCCCTTCTTTTCCCAAATTCTCGAACCCCCACCCGACACTTTCCATTTCGAGATACCCCGACTCGATTCGCGCCCCATTTTTTATGATGGTGAAAAACAATCCGAACCCGAATCCGAATCCGAAGGTGCCGGTTCCCAATCAGAACGAGGAGATCGATTGGGAGATGAGGCCAGGTGGCATGCTGGTCCAGAGGCGGGAAGATGAGGACGCGGCGGCAGTGGCTGCTGGCGTTGGTGCTTCCGCCTCCTCTCGTGGGCCCATGATCAAGATCGACGTCGTTCTCGGCCCTGGCAACGGGCCCCGCTACGAGCTCTTCCTCCCTGCCCACTCCACTTTCGGTATTCTTCTTTCGTTCAAGTTCTTATCATTCCATTTTAATCATCACTGTTAATTTGATTGTTTGTTGCTTTGGATATCGTCAGGGGATATGAAGAAGCATGTTTCACAGAAGACTAATTTGGAGCCAGAGGTGCAGAGACTCTTTTTCAGGGGGATGGAGAAGGCAGATGAGGAGCATCTGGACATTGCCGGTGTGAAGAATAATTCGAAGGTGCTGCTTCTGGAAGCCCGAAAGGAGAGTAAGGTTGAGGAGGTAAATCAAAGCAATGAGATGCCAGTCGGTGCTGGAGAAGTTGGAGTCAACAGCAAAGAGATGCCAACCAGTGGTGGAGATGTTGGAGGCAAAAGAAATGTCATGTCAAAAGCTTCTCAAGCAATTGCTGAAGTCAGAGCCGAGGTTGATAAGCTCGCGGAGAGGGTGAGTTCCGTGTGCCAATTGTATTTGGTTACCAAAATGTTAGATTTGTTTGGTGCTCACAATGCTTTGTTTGATTTTCAAAGGTTGCTGCCTTGGAAGTGGCTGTGGCTGGCAGGAACGAGGTTTCCGATAAAGAATTTGTTGTGCCAACAGAGTTGCTCATGAGGCAGTTGCTGAAATTGGACGGCATTCAAGTTGAAGGAGAAGAAAAAATGCAACGCAAGGCAGAGGTTTGTATTTTTCATGAATTTTGGTTTCTTATGATGGAATTGCCACGCATTTTGTTTGTTCTCGTGGAAATGATGTGCTGTGTTGTACTGATCACACCATGAAGTTGTTGTGATCATCGGCGTTGAGGAGTGTTGTAGTTTATAGATATAGGGAGGTGAAATTTTCTTTTATTGTAGCATGCATTGTATCAAAATTGATGGATTCTAGTGGTGAGATGGCAGCGTTGCCAATGATTAGGGTGATTGAAGCAATGCAATGCGATGGGAAGGGACAATCAAAAGATTTCCTATCTGGATTTTATTTAGGATTCTACCTTGGTGTTAATTTAAAGAGCCCCACCAGGTTTCTTCTAAATTGTTTTTGAGGAAAGGTTGGATGCATAGTAGTCGGTATATACTTGTCCTTCGGGCCCAACTTCAGTATCTTCGCACATAGTAGACTCCACTTGAGGGCTTCCACCTCAGAGATCATTTCATTGTATTGCTTGAAACAACTAAAGGATTGCTCAATATAAGCATTGTTGTCTTTCGTTGGTTGCTATGTATCATGTGCCTTACGGATACGGTTGATGTCATATTCTTCATAGAGTAGCATTATATGTGTGTTGATGTTGGTATTTGCGATGGAATTGCATTACTTTCTGCATTTGGAGCTTTTAGATTTTCTTATGGATCAGCATTACGAGATCAGTTACCCCTCTTCCAAATTCCAATAGTTATTCTATTTCTTCCCCTTCCCCGTGCTCTTTTTCAGTCCTGTCTTCCTCGGTTCCTCCTAACTTAAACCCTTGCCCTGCCTTTGGAGATTCAACTATGTGCTATATTAGGATTAGAACTCGATAGCTTCCTGTTAGAAATAGGAAGAGGTACCGCTAAGCTACGGGTTGCTAGTGGTGTGGTGACCCTCTCTTACATTGTTTACTGTAACACAACCATGGTTAAAAATTTGTACAGCAGATAGGACAAGTGGGCTGCTTCCAATGGAATTTTATGGATGTGAATATAAACTATAAAGGTCTCCTTAAGTTCGCAGTGTATTCTCTTTGTGCTGAAAATTGATTTGCTGCAATAAGTACATTGGAATGTCAGTATGTAATGGCTAGTTTATAGGTTGTTACAAACTTTTGAAGTTCCATAGACTATTAGGGATCTGTTATGGCAGGTTTAACAATTTTCTTGTACAGGTGCGACGTGTCCAGAACTTTGTGGATGCATTGGATGCTCTAAAGGTGAGGAACAGCAATCCAGTTAACAGTAGCAATGCTGTCACAGTAACAACCGAGTGGGAGACCTTTGACTCCGGAGTTGGATCCCTGAATCCCCCAACGTCAACGCCAGAGCCATCTTCAACAGAACCAAATCAGGAATGGGAACACTTCGATTAGCCAAAGTTCTATCTGCTTTTCTGGGTTTTAGGATTCATAGTGGGACATACGATACTCTAGCATGTAAAGTAGCTATTTTTGGGTACTGGTACCCACGTTAACAGTTCAAGGGTTTGTATAACAACCTTAAATCACTGTAAAGGATACTACCATCTGCTCAGATCAAATGGAATTGGTATACTTTGGATTCATATTATTCGTTTTGCATGTTATGTTGCTCGTCTTTTTGTATTCGATTACAGAGCATTTGTGACTGCACTCAAGGTATTCAGTTCGACTTCCCCTCCCCGTGTTGCGGCATAAAAAGTGTTATTTTCTTCAGAAATTGAACACAGGGTGGACTGTTGGCTGGAGATACAGGTTGGATGGACAAACAGGTTAATGACTCGCGTCGAGTTCTCGATCGCACTGCTGAGGTCACAGGATTACGCTGTTTTGATGACCTTAAGGATACAGAGTCGTGCACTCAACATGGTGAAAGAATTATTGTTCGTCTGAAAATAATACTAGTCTCCACACTAGTCAAATTTCGACTCAATTTTGCTGGTTTTTAATCGTTTGACTAACCCTTGGCTTTTATATGGTTCACTAAACTATCACAACTAGTAAAATGGAATGTTAGGGAAATTTTGTCATATGAACGCTAAATGAACCGCTAGATTAATCTAACTCTGTTAATGTAAACATTTTGACGGTATTTGTATGTCACGCGTGTTACAGTCTCAAAGCAAAAAGTCATAAACAATATTTCCAACAAAATCATCCTGTCACACAGTCACATTCAAAATTTCAAACGTTTTTGTGGAAATTTGTTCAAAACTTCTACTAACAAATACGTACATATTAGTTATGTGATCATATGATACATGCATCCGACATAATGCACTAGGTGATTTACAAGTTAATGGTCACACCTCTTGCACCATTGACATACGGCGACGGTGCCATTTCTTCGCCGTACACTGCTGTATTCCGACCATGTCTTGTTGGATCATATTTTTCTCCATCACCCCAAAGAGCGTAAGCCTCCTCTCCGTGAACGGCGTCATCTCCGATATTAAGCTGCTCCTCCGGCATTCTCAGAGGTATGAAAACCCTAATTGCCAGAAGTATAATAGTGGTGGAGACAATGTTCCAAGCAATCACAAACATAGCTCCAACCAATTGTTTCAGAAATTGCATCCCTCCATTGCCACCGTAGAATGCACCTCTGCTGTTGCCGACTGGCAGTATAAGCCTGCAAAGTGCTGGCTCCGCCAGAAGCCCAGTCAGCAGACCTCCCAGAAGCCCTGCCACTGCATGTGTGTGAAATACCCCTAGGGTGTCATCCACCTGTAAATAATCAAATATTGTATATGGTAAGAATTTAATTTAATTTATGTGACCATAAGGCGATAATCTACGTTGTTCTAATTTAAAAAGGTAATTTGAAATTAGGTGCAACAAGCGAACACACTATTTTAACCGACCTAACTCGGATTTGTAATGTTAGTTTTAGTTTTTTTCTCCTTCTATTCCTTTCATTTCATTTATGATATTTTGTTCATTGATGATTGGTCAAGCATTAAGGAAAGAGGATAGAGGACTAATGGAAATCTTCTAGAAAACCTAATCTTCATTGTGGTCAATTTACAGTTGATGGAGGTACATATTTAAAGGATAACGGGAACGAATATAATAAACTAGTATAGCGGAAAATGATGGATGTGATTTTTGTTGGGACTATAAGGTAGAAATCTTTGAATACTAAGTAAGCTAGATGAATATTTTAAAAAACAAAGGAAAAGAAATGAAAGACCAAATATAAACAAATTAAAATGTTTGATGGAGACTTAAACCTACTTAAGATTCTTTATTTCATGTATCGAAGAAGCATAAGTTATTTCTTTTTATAAGATTAGAATGTTAAAAATTATCTTAAGATTAGAACGTCTAAATTTTTAACGACATGATTAGAAAATACAGAATGCGTATCATATGCCAAAAAACAGTACCAAAAAATTGTAGAAACAAAAAGACAGTGTGGAAAGCAGAAACTCTTACCTTTTGCAATAGGGTAGACTTTTTGTGTAGGACCATCATGGAGACCCATGGAATGCTACCAGAAAGTATTCCCATCAGAATAGCCGCCCACGACTGCACCAACCCCGCCCCAGGTGTGATGCATACAAGCCCCGTCATCATGCCCTGAACAGCTCCGATCACCGACGGCTTGCCGAAGAACACGACGTCCAGAGACGTCCACACAAGAAGGCTTGTAGCTGCACATATGTTTGTGTTCAACACTGCTATTGGAGCAATAGTGTTTGCAGCATAAGGGGCCCCGCCGTTGAAGCCTGACCAGCCCATCCACAGCATCCCAGCACCACAAAGCATTAGCAACACATTGTTTGGTGGAAACCTTTCCCTGTCACTCTTCAACCTTGGACCAACCTAGAACACATAAGTAAACATGGTATTAGTACATGTGCAAAACTTTAAATTAGTCTAAATTCTAAAACAGACTCACGATTTAATCATAAGTACCTACCCAATAAGCGGCGGTGAAACCTGCTATGCCTGAGGAGAGATGGATGACATAGCCGCCGGAGTAGTCAATGACACCCCAATGGTAAAGGAAGCCACCACCCCAAAGACTAAAGGCTCCAACAGTGTACGAAAATAGAAGCCAAAGAGGGACAAAAGCCATCCAAGCCTTGATGTTCATGCGGCCAAGAACAGACCCAGCTAGCAAAACAAGAGTAATGGCTGCAAAAGTGAATTGGAAGTAGACAAGTGATACCATGGGGTAAAATGGCTCAACCGTCGGGGTCTCAATCAATCCGCCGTCGTGAAAGTGAGTGCTTTCTGGCACTTTGGCTCGGTTGATGAGGAACTTTTGACCAAGAGAGGGTGCACCTTTAGCCCAAAATGGCAGGAGCTGGTCCCCGAAGGCCATGCGGTAGCCTACAAGGACCCAGCAGATGAGCACGGCAGCGAAGGCGTAGAGGGCCATGAAGGCTGAGTTGACTGCCCATTTCTTCTTCACTATGCTGGCGTAGAGGATCACAAGGCCCGGCATGCTTTGTAACCCTACAAAAGTGGCGGCTGTAAGTTGCCATGCGTTGTCGCCTTTGTTTAGCCACGGCGGAACCGCCGGGGTTATTACACCATAAGCATTTGTTATGCCGGCCATGTCCAAATTTTGGGGACTAAGAGCTTTGCCTTCGTGGCTAGTTAGTAGTATCTAATCCTTTTTGTGGAGAGAAATAAAGGCATGGACCTTAAGCTTTTGTAATCTGATCAATCCATTGGTAGCTTCGTGTGAAATTCACTTCTAATGGGAATGGGGTTGGACTTCACTCGTGTAATTGATTTTACTGATATTTGGAGTTGTTAAAGCATGTCCCACGTCTGGACGCCTGATCAAATTAAGTCTCTTTATATAGAATGTTTTGTCTACTAGTTGCATCGAGATTTTTTGTGTGACGAAACCTCATTTTGTTGAAGATCAACACCAGCCCAATTGGTGTCTAGATTCTAGAGAATTCTAGCAATGGCCGGTGCATGCATATTAAGCTAAAAAGTTCTAGAAGCTTGTAATAAATGTGTGAAGCAAAAGCCTACGTCGGTGGGCTGTTTGTAGAAACAATTAGAAGGTTAATTATAATGAAAGCCCAAGTCGGATGGGTACTTAGGAAGGTCGGCTGATCACACCTATAAATATGGGTGTGGTGGTGTAATGAAGTAATCAAGCAAGTAGGCAACCAAGTGAGAGTGAGAAGTAAGAGTAGTCTTGTAAGAGTGAGTGGTCTAGATTTTGTCTTTAAAAAGAAAGCGAGTGTCATAGCTTCTAAGGTGTGTCCTTGAGAGTTTGAGTTGTAGTATTTTGTGAGTGTAATACAAGTAATTTTTTTACTTGTTTTGTCTCTCCAACGCTTGTGTTAAGAGCTGTGCACCCTAATTTTCCTCAACACATTTTTCTGAATTACACAACTAATTAATTAAGTTAATGACAATATTAATGTTTGATCAATAGTGTGATCCGACTGATTGTGTATAAAAACTTTGCCAGGAATAAAAAGGTTGGTTATTTGAGCACCTATTTTTCCACCATGAAAGATGCATGAAATCTACGGTGAAGTTTCTATAGAGTTGACTAGGTCATGGTACGGAGCATGTACAAAGGGAACATGTCATGTAAGTCTGCTTATATGTACACACGGATGCTGGTGATAGTTTGACTGTGAATAAATATTTTTTTGTCGGATTTTTTCGATGAAATTATAGCTTTATTAATAAGCAAATTGATAGAAGGATTCTTGGTTTGCAACAACATGACCAAAAGGAATGCATTCATTAACATATCAACTACATTGAATTGGATACCTGAATTTCAAAGAACTCTGTGCTAACCTTTCCAGTTTTATATTTTGGAGAAGTTTCTGTCAAACTATGACCATTCATGGTCCTTCCACAACAAATTTTAGGGAACTTTAACGAAAAACTCCCGAAACTGTTCATTTTAACGAAAAATCATATTTTTACACTAAAAAATCAATCATAGTACTATTCACTTTACTTTTTATTTTGTTCTTACCGTTAAAACTCAAAATTTTCAAACCATTTTTATTAGTTTTCTTTAAATTTTATATCACAGACATTACTTTAGTCTAAAGAAGGGATTCCGATTGAACTGTTCAAATGAACAGTGTTTAGACCCGGATTTCACTCTATTTACGGCCAAGTCACTGCTTTACAGAGTTGCCCTTGTGGTTTGGACCCGATTTTCGCTCTATTTACGCCATGCCATCGCTTTAATGAGTGGGCTTTGTGGAAGGTTTGGGTTCGGGCTGGAGTTTTTTTTTTTTTGGGTTTGGGCGGATGGGCTTTGCGGGTTTGGGCTGTGGCTGGATTTGTTTTGGTTAGTTTTCGGTATAAGGTGAGGTGGATGCAGTGACTCACCGACTAAACAGAATGGCAGAGAGAAGAGGAGAGATGGAAGAGTCGTGCGGGAGAGAAGAGGAGAGAGGGAGTCGTGCGTTGCAAAAGGGATGGGAGTACAGATGGGAGGAGAGAGGGGAAAGTTTGGTTTTGTTGTTGTTGGCAACGGGTGCGCAGAGAGACGGCGAGGCAGGGATGGAGGGCTTGGGGGTGGGGTTGCTTTCAGAATTTTTGTTCCAGCTGGGAGCCATTTCCGCAAGTATTGATGGGGATATGGGAGAGTTTGATTTTTCTGTTTCCTCCCTTGATTCAAAAGGTAATGCACTGTTTTCAGTTGGTGTGTCCTCTGACTCAAATTTAAAAATGGTTTCTTGACTTCTGTTATGCTTTGTGCTGCCGTATTTTCTGTTGTTAATGAGGCTCGATTGAAATATGCATCAATTTGATTGAAATATTCATCAACTTGATTGATTATGCTGCTGTATTCTCTCTCTCTGCATTTTCTCTTTTTCTCTTTTTAATGGGGCTTTATGCTGCTATACCAAAATGATGAAATATTCATTTTTAATGATAGTTTATCATTGGGTATGTTTTAATTCGGAGTTTTAATTTGATCAGTGTGCTTTTTTTTTTTTTTGTGATTAGGATTTAGGACATTGGTAACTTGCTTGATTAGGAATTTGTGTGTTTACCTCCTGATCAGTATTCAAATTTAACTTTTTGTCATATATTTTCAGCAGATACTGTAGTTAATCAATTCATCCGTGACGTGTTTGAACTTAAGTGAAAATTTTAAATTCAAGTTTGAAAATCTTCTTTTTGGTGAAGCTATTTGTACAAGTAATGAGACTAGGAATGGCAACAGGCAGGGTAGGCCGGGTATTTGCATCCTGCCTCCGCCTCTAAACAGGGCACTGACAACTTTTCATTGTTTAACTTTTTCCTCCCTTAAATAGTTGCATATGTTTGATTTGTTAATCTGCTTCTTACACATGTTGTTTCCTAATGGTGTAGGTGGGTTGCCGGATGCATGTGCAGATTACTCGAATAGATGAAGCTAAGAATGACTTAGTATTGAGTGAGAAAGAAGCTTGGGTCAGTTGGATTTTGACATTTAATTTATTCATGTTTTTTGTTGCTTGCAATGTTCTCTCATTGTTTGTTCTGAGATTCTGTGATCTTATTTTTCATAAGAACTGACATTGGTTTGCCATATAATGTTTCAGGAACTGTTATACCTTAAGGAGGGAGCACTTTTAGAAGGAACTGTCAAGAAAATCTTTCCATATGGAGCCCAAGTGAGGATAGGAGAAACTAACAGGAGGTATAATGAATTTCCATATGGAGCCCAAGTGAGGATAGGAGAAACTAATAGGAGGTATAATGACTTTCAAACTTACTTTAAAATCTGACTGGGCGCATAGTTTCCCTGTTTTTTTTTCCACTTTTGAAGAAGCGCTGCATGTGTGGAATACTTTTGAAAGATTAGAACACCACAAAATGGAAATAAAATAGCATGCGACTTTCTCTCAAAAGGTATCTAAATGCATGAAAAAGATGAGAAGATACATAATATATATCTTTAGAATAGAAATTAAAATTTTGAACTTTAAAATGAAAAGCATGCAATTTTGTACTCTTACTCAGCGGTTGCTTCTCAGAATTGCCTCATTCCCTTTCTTAAGAAACAAGACCTTACAACTATTGCATTCTTCGTTTTCTTGAATTTCTTTGGTTTTTGATGGATGATTGAGTGGTGTTTGATTGAGAAATTTGCCGATTAGGATTAGGTTGGGATCTGTTTGGTTGCCTGGAAAATTTGGGAAAGAAAATGGGGTCATGGGATTAGGATTTAGGACCTTCAGAACTTGATTGATTAGGAATTTGTGTGTTTATCTCCTAATTAGTATTCAAATTTAGTGCATATAAGTCCCTTTCTTAAGAGGGATCTATGTTGATAAGAAACAAGACCTTACAACTGTTGCATTCTTCGTTTTCTTGATTGTAAAGTCTCTGTACCATGTCACATATATTAATAGGATGCTTAGGTAATTGTAGGAGAAGTTAAGCATGCATTCTTTTGGCAATCCTTTCCCAGAACCTGTAGTGATCATGATATGTGTCTAACTCTGCCTTGGTCATAGCTCGACATGGAAACGTTATGGAATATCTTCTTTATAAGCGTTTCTAGGCTCTAGCCTCCTCTTTTTGAGCAGACTTATCAAATATATCACAAAGCATGTTCTACTAGAGCTCAAATCAAACAAAGAGAGGGAAAATCAAAATACACCAGAAAAAAAAAAAAAAAAACTTAATATCTTAAGATGTATGGCGGAAAGGTTTTAGTCATTTAAAATTAGGTTAAATTAACGATGTTATATAGTGATTCTAATTTGATGCTTGCTTGCCCTGCAGTCAACTCGGTGCTTAAGGATTATGTATGTTTCCCACTTCCCAGGTCTAATTCGATCGCTTGCATGTAACAATAGTTAAATTGGGGGACTGGACAATTAACTAATCATAATTTATTTATTGTGTGTAATTACCTCCATAAGTGTGGTTACAAGTTGAGCCTTTTCTTTGTTTTTTTTTTGTTGAAGCTTTCCAGGCCTTCATTATATTCTTTTTCCTGTTTGTTGACAAATAAGATCATGTTTATTTTTCTTCTAATTTTCGAGTATATATACATATATATATACACACATACATATATATATATATATATATATTTCTCTCCACCTGCCAGTTTCATTCTAGCAGTTTCCTCCTGTCTGATAACTCTGTTTTTCTTTTTTTCCTGTTTGTGGTTTCTAGACTTTGACATTTAATTGGTGTAGCTTTGCTATGATCTCTGTTCCGGCAGTGTGTGATTAGTGCTAATGGAATTTCAACACTGTTTCTGAGCTATAATTTTCGTCGCTGTTCTGTGAGTTAGTGCTAATGGATTTGCTGTGTTTGCGATTTTCAGAAACTTGGATCGTTGGATGGAGCACTTGGCCCTTTGGCTTTTGAGGTATATTTATTTACGGTGGTTTCATGACTGTTGTTACATTTTTTTTGTGCATGTCGGGACTGGATTTGGCTATGTAATTGTGGCATCCTTTGACTATGTATGACCACGATAACAGTGGAATGTGTAATTGCTATGTCTTAAGTTGGTGTAATGTTAATGGTTTGCAGATGCTTAGGAGACCATCTGTAAAATTGCTATCAATAAAATTGCCATCATTGAAATTGGGGAAGAAATTTCGGGAAATAATGTTAATGGTTTGTAGATGCTTAGTGTGCTGTTAGTTCTGTTGTGAGGTTGCTGCCATTATTTGTTAATTATTATTAACAAGCTTTTGTTGCTCCCATTGTTTGTTAATTATTATTAACAAGTTTTAAGGCACGAACCCATTGGTTATTGATGGTTATTGGCACAAGGCCATTATTGTTTCACCGCTGGTGAGATTGTGTTGTTTTTTGAAGATTTTTTGGTGAGGTTCATGCTGTGTGCATTTTCTTTTGTATTTTTTGTGTTTCTTGCAATCATAAAGTGGGTTGAGCTTGGTTCAAGAATAAAAACAGAAATTGTATCGACTTTTGGATGTGTTTCGCGTAAAAACAGCAAGATGTGATGTGTTTGTCGTTGTAAACTTGATCGGGAACTTTGGCTTTCGATGTGTTTCGCATGATAAAACGGCAAATATATTGAGCTTGAAAATAAGGGTTTAGGGTTCACTGTCTTTCCATGTATAGAATTTTACCCCTATTTTTGGTGTCTTTATAATTTCAATTATCTTTCAGGAACCTAATCCCTAAACTTATTAAATTCATTGATCTGGTGATTTTGGATTCAATCCCGAAGTTCCTATTTCTCGGATTGGTGTTGTGTGCTCCTTTCTGGTGGTTAGATCATTGCATTTTACTGAAGGTATTTGACCTGCCTATTTTAAACTTTTGAGCTCCTTTTGTCTCTAAAATGTTTGAATATAGTCGTCTTGGGAGTCTTAGTGTGATTGTTCTTCTATTTCTTAGATTCAAAATGTTTTTAATTTCTCATTTAATTGGTGTAGCTTTGCTCATTTAACCAGAATTTAATCAGATTTGGTCCTCGAATTTCTCTGAATTGCTAAAGGATTTATTTTCTTTGGAAATTTTAGAAACTCGGGTCGTGGGAGGAAGAAGGGTTCCTTGCCATTTTTAGGTATATAATTATGTGCCCTAATTGCATGTTCACAGCCTATTTAGTTACATGGATTTTTTTATTTATCTTTCTAAAGCTTTCATGCCTGGATTTTAAATATGTGATTGGTTTGTGAGAGATGAATGAAAACAATAATGGGCATTCTTATTTTTGGATTTTCTCTTCTGCATTTTTTCTTCTGTCCTTTGTATGTTTGCAGTTAGATCAATGGGTTCAAACACTTGAACTGAAATTTGTTTGACAACCTTGAAAGTGTTTAGCTTTTGGGTACTCTTTAATGTGCACTTTCTTTTGTTTATCTAGATTAGTGTTTTTCCGGCCCTTTTAATCGTTGTAGTTCAGTCCTTATTGATCTTGCAATTGTTGTTTTTAATTTATCTTTGTTGGGTAGACGGGATGTACTGTGGGTTTCAGTGTTTAGGGAATATTCTGCGCTTCATTACCATTTTAATGGTTAGGGAAAATTTTGAGATTCATTAATAGGATTTTTGTGGCTAACATTCTTTAGCTAAATTCGTAACTATTTGGTGTTTAGAGTCCAGTGGATTGGTATCCATATCTTATAAATATGTTGGTCAAGACATGTTAGCTTTCATTCTGCATTTGCTTTCATTTTGTTTTTTCATTTTCATTTCTTATATCTTGCTTTTGCTTTTGATGCATAGTTTGAAAGCTTCTGGATCATAATATGAATTCCGGTGTGTGCAGTGTTTGTACAATTTGAATTCTCAAGCGTGATGATATTGCCTAAACATGTAGATTTTACACTGCTTTTGTGCCATGCAGGTGTGTGTGACTGGATGCAGTGTTTGTGCAATTTGAGTGTGTACCGTCTTAACTGCAGAAGCAAAATAGCAAAATATGTGTCAACTGCACGGTGCTTCTGTTTCTTCTGTTTCTTATGGAAACAAGTCTTCTGCATATTTTTTGCTTTGTACGTTTGTGCTCGGAAAGTTAGCTACTTGAACGTTCAGTTTCTTCTAGCTAATTGTACAATGTCTTTACATGTCAGCTAAGTTGAATGTATATAAAAGCCAAGCTGCTTATCTTTTCGACCTCATTCACTCATGTGTCTCTTTGTTCATTCATGATTGTGTTGAATTTATTCAAGTTAAATGTGTATTCATGCAGTTACGCATGATGCATTCAATTCCCGCAGCAACGCGCATACATATTTTCTAGTTCTTCCTAAGGCTGTGCCACAATGCAATCCAACGGTCGAAATTGTCCATATTTGAAGTCTTCAAGGTTATCCTAGCATAAAAATCATCCAAATCCAATACTGTTTGGTCACTTAAAATGTGGTTTGGTATAAACCTAAAATAGAGATGCAAAAAATTAAGCATATAAGCAATTACTAATTTTGTTGACTAAAGTACAGATAACCGTTGAAAGAGAATCTAAAAATTAAATGGTTTCAATCGTTGACTAAGATCCCGGAATATGATGTATCAATCGGGACTCATTTCTATTTTTTATTTCTCCAACATATGTAGTAGTATATAATCTCATGTTACATTAACATTATGCACGCTATGCAAGGCTTTTTGTAATTCTTGGAAGTCAGGGAGGCTGTGTCCTTGGAATAATGGAGGCTGCTGGTAGATAACAGCGGCCACCCGAATTAAAATGCTTGCAGTTAGTCCCCAAATTAGAAACGGCCCTTGCTCTGATTCAAAATCGAAAAGATGGAGAAAGTACTTGCAACCCATCCATTCTCTCTCCTCAAATCTGTGATTATCATTCTGCATTACACAAAAAGAAATCACTGTTAATTAAGTTTTGGCAAAAGAATATAAATTGACATATGCATGCTCTGCCTGCGACCTTTCTAGTGCAATATACTGTTTTTGTATGGTAGAAATAACCTTGAGAAACATCTCCAATGGAACATCAAAAATGGCATCAACTTCGTCGGCGTTGAGTACAGGCTTGAAATCTTCAATTCTAGCTACTAGTCCTATCACTGGGACAACGGTGACCAAATGCTGCGCAAGGCAAAAAAAAAAAAAAAATTACATTCGATTCAAATTTCGTAGTACCGATATATCAAAAGAAAAGAAATGAGCATATACATGTACGTGGTACCTGGGACATAAAGCACTCTAGCTTTGCAACAACTTGAACTAGGGTTGGATCGAGTCCAATCTCTTCCATGGCTTCCCTTAGTGCTGTTGCAGATTCATCTGCATCTTCCTTCTCCATTTTGCCGCCGGGCAATGCTACATCTCCTGTGTAATCTCTAGAACACATTTAGAAAGCCCTAGCGTCCATGGCCAAGTCTAACATTAATCTGAGACTATTAACAAATAAGAAAGTATTTCCACACAAATTTAGCATGTTATACCTGGGTGTGATGCCAAATTCATGGATCTCCTAGTAAGAATAACTCTTAGCTCACCCTCTGCTCCCTCAAAGATGCATATCAGGACAGCTGCTCTTCTCTCTCTCAACCTCAACTTGACACAAGAACACTCTTCATTGCCGACTGCAAAAGAGTTGAAGCTTATACCAGAGTTTACAGATGTATCGCTTTCGTTATCATCCTCCGATTTATCCGGTGCGGAGGGAGGTTTGTAAAACTCAAGCTGCTTGGCAAGCCTGTGTAGAGTTTGGCTTCTTCCCCAATCCTCTATGCTAGCCATTTGTAATTTTTGGCCGACTATATGCATGTTCTTTGCAATATATAGACAACAGTTTTAAAGTAAATTACTCCTTGTATTTTTCCATGCCTCCATCCATTATCAAAGAAGCTGCAAATCTCTATCGGAGGATAGGGATTGGAATTGGGGAGAATATCTGAACAACCATCACCAAAAAAATTGGAATTTTAAGCCAACAAATTGACTTGGGAATATGGTTAAAGTTGGAATGGTTGGCACTGTTTAGAGGACCACGCTTGCAATTTGCTACTTGGATTCCACAACTTATATCAGCCAGGGCACTAAATTAACTTTGCAGAATTCATTCCAAAATCAATTGATATTCCATCAAGATCTTGCCTTTGGAATAACAATGATGTTGGAATATAAATATACCTCAAGGGATAAGAATTTTTTGGTTCGGTGCCATGGTGAATCTCATTTATTAACTACTAGTCATGTTATATGTACGTCAGTTAATATTAAAAAGTTACACGAAAAGATTGTTTGACACAAGTACCGATTGACAATACATGGTATAGTTGGTACTTAGTTGATACTAGAAATTTGCACCCGCGATGCTACGGGATTGAAAATCATAGGAGATATTTTGCTAAACCTTATCATGAACGGAACAAATTTAGATACTAACAAAAAATATAAAAATCCATTTTTTCAAAGTGCAAAGAAAGAGAAATTGTTTATTCAAAAAGTTGGACCAATGATAAAATTACAAATGCAGTATTGAGTATATCAGTCAAACAAAGCTTGCTACATGCTAAACAATGTTGAAATACATCATTAGCTTTTTCAAGTGTTATATGCCATTAATGTAATTGGATAACAGACTTGTTCCTAGCTTGAGGTGCTTCCAATGGAAAATTGACCTTTCAAGTGTTATATGCCATGAATGTAATTGGATAACAGACTTGTTCCTAACTTGAGGTGCTTCCAATGGAAAAATTGACCTTTTGTTGTACTCTCTTGGACAGTTGTGAATACAACTACAAAAATAATAAAGACAGCCAATGATTAAAAAAAAAAATATGCATAAAAAGTTCAAAATTGAGTTTAGAGAGAGAGAGAGAGAGAGAGAGAGAGAGAGAGAGAGAGAGAGAGAGAGAGGTAGGTGAGGTCACCTTATAACCGAAGATCAAATGTATTTTTTTCTATTATTGAGGTGGTAATTCGACTTGTGAAATTCTGAAATCAAACATTTAAATAAAGTTTAATCAAAATTTAGTACGAAATGTTAATTAGAAATGTGTTACAATGGAAGCAAAAAAGATTGAAACTTGTCTAATGTGATGTGTACAATTTTACCATCTGTTTGTGAAAAATATACCGATGTGACATGCCATATGTTGGTCTTGCCTTCTTGAAAGTAATATTAGTCGTTGATTGCCAGGTAGCATAAATCTGTACAATATTTTATAAATTATGAGAAAAATTATTATGTCAAACTTGTGTGCTAAAAAATAATTTATTCTATATTGACGCAAGTTATGATTTTAATTTGTATATACCTTGGTGGAGTAATTCTGTGTATGAGTTTCTTATATTCATCATCCATGTTATGTGAAAAGCTGATTCCAAGTTCTGCAGAAAGTCACAAAAAAAAATGAAATATAAAATTGGAGCAAAGATTCAATTATACAAATTTACACTTCTAAACACACACACACACACATATATATATATATATTTAAATAAAGAAAAATTTGAATAAAGAGGCACTAACATTCCTCGATGACATACTGCTAACATATGAAAAATATATAATTTTAAACAAAAAAAAGGTACAAAAAATACCTCAACAAATCGTTTGAGGTGGATGATCACAACATTTTCTCTTCCCTTTATCCTCATACTCTTTACCCACGTTCATGCATGTACAATGCTCAAACACAACCCAAATTAGTTAAAAGGAAATATGCACAACCCAAGAGAAATTAATTAATTCAAATAATTATTCACTTCCTCACAACCCAAGTTAATTCAAATGAAATCTGCACAACCCAAAGTAAGAGATCAAACGAAATATGCACAACCCAAATGAAGAGATCAAACTCTAATTCTCTCAAAAAAAGCCATCATTCCTAATGCCACCTCTCTTTTTGGAGAGAGTTTTCTGCACCCAAAAACCCTTGTGGCCTCTCTATGCTTTTGATTTTATTGAGCATGTCTTGGGACTCGGGACTTGAAGTTTGATTTGATTGGGTGTGACTGTTAACATGCTTAATAAAATCAAAGGCACAGAGAGGCCACATGGATTTTTGGGTGCAGAAGATTTGGACTCCATTTCCTTCCACGATAACCAACACGCGTACAATGGGGGTAAATACGTGATTTCACTGTATAACAGAGGAAAAAGGCTGAGAATTAGGTAGCAAATGAGGGACAATTTCGTCAAATCACTGTTAATGAACAATGACTTCAAACTGAGTTTTAGTATATATAATTTAATCGATGGCTTAAATTTACTAGTACAGTAGATACTATAAGTTAGTACAAGTGTAGCGGTATTCCATTGCTTAGTACAAGTGTAGTGGTATTCCATTGCGGCAGATCAATCTTCATACACATACTAAGAAACAATGCTGCCACTTCTGCTCACTGAATCCTCGTTTAGTCTGGGTCGCAACTTTGCTGATTCCCTCAAACTCGCTCTTTGATAGGACCCATTCCGTAGGAATGGAGAAGAAAAGGAAAATGCAAGGAAAGTAAGAAATAAAATGACAGTTCTTTTCATTCATCCCTTTCCCAAATGGTGGAATGAGGTTTATATACAACCCTAGCAGAGGAGTGCCCAGATGGGAACACATCTCTATCCTCAGAACCGTTGGATGAAACCAACTACTACAAAGATAAGACAAAATACCATAAAGATATAAACCCAATAACTAGGATCCTAACATTCCCTCCCCCTTAAAATAAGGCATGTCCTCATGCCGTCAAGTTGGCATGTAGAGGCTTGCGCGGCTTGTTCTCCCAAGCCTTGGGGTTCCAAAAAAGTATCATGATAGATGCCTCCAAAACCAGTGCAGTGTGAATCTCCAAACAGACCACAAGAAAATTGGCTTCCAAACAGATTTTCAACCAAGCCTGCCAAGTTGTGCTTCTACCATGCATGGTCTTTGTAGAAGTGCAGGAGCTATGAAGCACACATCTCGTAAAATGATATTCAACCTCTCCTTTGGTTTGACGAAAGCTGAAAGCCCAAAAAACCATGGCTGGCAAAGGATAGAAAATATAATAGTGGGGTACCAATTCAATCCTAGCAAACTTGACCTCAGTTGCTGGATATGTAGCCGCATATACCCTTGGTGAAAATGCTAAATTCCCAAATCTGCTAGCATTCCACAAGCACACTAGCTTCCAAAAATCCAGAAAAGTGATATAACTGAAGAACTTTGGCATTAATGATCCTGATGCATATAATGGTACTGAACAATGACCCAAAATGATCTTCAATTTATACCGTGATACATTCTGCAAGTAGGTATCATCAAATTTGGTGTTGATCGAATAATAATCTGGCATCCTCAGAGTAAGTAGCGATGCATCAGACAAATTGGCATCATCCACACAATATTGTATCAACTCGACCAAACGTAATAGCTCTTTGACCATGAAGGAATGATCTGCAAACAAAATGGCCCAAGTCTTGATAACATGAACATTTCCAAAATGGCTCAAAACACCATACATCACAGTACAGGTTTGTTCAAGACTCCTGGCAGTCCAAAGTCCCAAAATGGCGTGGGTATATATAGTGTGGTACAGCTGGACCCCAACACTTCTCACCAGCTTGATAATTAGCTCAAAACACCATGGTCCTGTGTAAGACATAGCAGCCTTAAACATCCCAAGCAGATATAGTTTATAACTTGCTGACAGGCTCCATAAAAGTATGTGCCATCGATGAACATAAGGGAAATAAGAGCTTAAAAAAGATATTGCCAGATTGAATTGGAGAAGAGCAGTAATCCCATTATCATGAAAATTGAAGTAAGCAAGGCCTAAACTAGCTTTTCTTGCACCAAAGTGCTCCAGGAGGATATTGTGCTTGCTTTTTTGTGACTGGTCAAGGTCATTGATAGCAAATGAATGCATAACTGTTGACTTGACACTCAAGAACTGAGGCAAAGTTAGAGAAAACTGTAATATCATAGTTTCTAGTGTAGCATTCCAGATTGCTATGAAAATTTCC
Organism: Malus fusca; assembly: GCA_035220775.1. Classification (NCBI taxonomy): domain Eukaryota; kingdom Viridiplantae; phylum Streptophyta; class Magnoliopsida; order Rosales; family Rosaceae; genus Malus; species Malus fusca. Next base: position 25,034,337 of record CM069070.1, read on the forward strand.
AATGCATTATCCATGAGCATAGGATGCTCAGTCGCATGCGGAGACTGCAACGTGGGAAGAATGAGCATCCAATAGAAGTTCTCAATCTCAACAAGATTAGGAGAAAAAGAAGAGCAACCAATCTGCTCAGTACCCACAGCTAGAGAAAGAACCATAGAAATCAACTTTTGAAAATTAAGAGAAAGTGACTCTGCCATGATTTGGAGAGGATGATGTATGTGTCCATGGATAAGAACGGCAAACACTTCATTTTCTTGTCTAAAATGTCCATCTGTAGGCCATTTCAAGTTGGCAGATTTTTCCAAAAGCCTGATAATGGTTCTAGTAACACATGTGTTGCAATGGGAGACAATGAGACAAACTGATGTCATAGTATCAATCATGTGTCTAGATAAAGTAAAAGTGGAAATTACTTCACTCAAGCCACTTATGAAAAGGTAGAAAATACCATTGGCCATCAGAGTTAAATTATTTTGCCAAATTGTAGAACAAATCATGGAACCTCTACTAGTAAACTCCCACTTTGGTGCTTTCACAATCATCCTTAAAAAAGTATCCATGGAACACGAACTCACCCATCCAAAAGTGCCAGTCAACAAGGTAACGGGAGAAACCAAAATGGTCTCGGTATCACTCTGAACATTTCTAGTTAGGAATGAATTCGTTAGGAACCACCAATCAGGACAATGAAGTGAGAATTCAGGGTACACCTTGTTCCCAATACCAAGGGATTCGAATGCATAAAGAAACACATCCAGGGTACAACGTTCCCTAATTTCAACAAGCAGAAAGTTAGGAACCGATTTAGTAATCTCCATCCAATGGTGCGGATCAAGTAAAAGGTCAGGCACATATGTTTGGGCCAGTTCTCTCTTCAGCATTTTGTCAAACACATCAAATATGTTTCTTCGGCTCCCACATGAATGAAACATAATCATGTCAACGGTCATATGGTGTGTAAGAAATTCCAAATGCCACCGTGCATTTTTCAGTGGAGAATGCAATATGGGTACCTGACAAAAGAGGGCCTTGTCAGATTCTTTTGGTCGGGGAACTCGGTGAGCAATCTGAATAAAATCTTCCTTAGGAGAGAGATCTTCAATCGCAGGAGTAGGGTTACCCAATGGTGGCACAACTCGACTGTCATTGCAGCTAGTCTGAGAGCCACCCTTCAAGCGAGATGCGGTAACATCGTTAATCAGCACGGTATTGACGAGACCATCAGTGCGACAGTAGGAGCGCAAAGTTGATCCTACAGAGGAGGAGGAGGAAAAATTCGAAGAGTTATTGGATTGTCGGGAGCCAAGGACCTTTGACTTAGGCTTCCTCTTCATCTCCACGGAAGAAATTGGTTGCAGGAAATGCTTGATTGGAGTAGAAGCATGGCCAAAACGAGTCGTTGTGCGGGAGCCCTCAACCGTTACGGAAGCCCGGGTTCTGGACGGAGTTTCCATTGCTGTCAACAACGGAGATGTCAAAAGCAATGGTGGAACACGATGGTGTCTTAGCTGCGGTGGTGCAGATGATGGAATTTGAGATGGAAGATGTGGTGCGGTTTGAAGATAGCCCATGGGCACTGTGGGAGAAAACCCAATTTCCGGCAAAATTGAGGGAATCAAAATGGTTGACAAGGAGCAAGGAGCCTTCGTAACTGACTCCAAAATGCGGAATGGAGGTCAGTGGTGGCGAGTATATGAGCGGCCTCGGGTAAGGGTTTGACGGCGTCGATTTAAGTGCACGGAAAAGGTTCAATCCAAGCATTGAATCCAAACCCTCCAATTGAGACTCTATCTCGTCTTCACCTTCCATAGGCTGAGTTTGCAACCTGTCTTGGCAAACACGCAGAGAAGACACGGATTCCGTAACACGCTGAACCTGCTTGTCCAGACTCGCATGATGAAAAATCAGCTCGAGTAGGCGTGGGTGAAATGAGGGCCGTGGATTGGTGGAGGGGGTGGGTAGTGGTGGGAGGAATGTGGGTCAGAGTCAAATGGATGGAAAACAGAGCCGCTGGAAGACTGAGGTAAATATCTGAAGGTGGGGAAATGACAAACGGGATGGGAAGAGGAGTGGAATGGTGGCGTGGTAGGAGAGGGGGATGAAGGACCAGCAGTTAAAAGGGTCCTCGGGTGGGAGGTGGCGATGGGCTGTGACGGAGAAGTACTCCATGTGGGCTAAGGAAGGGTGAGGGGTTGGGTTTTTAGACAACGGAGCTCCTTAAGACAAGCTTGTTGGACCTGCTCATGCTGAGCATCGAGGATGGCTAGATCTGTGAGAGAGTGTTGCAGGTCGGTGAGTTGGTGCTCCAGCTCAACCTGACGGACGTTCATCATTGTGACCTTGTCACGGAGGGTCTGGATTTGAGTGAGGATTTGCTCTTGCGGAAATTGCCGGTCAAATACCGCCTTTGAAACGTCGGCCACAGAAACCGGTGTCGAGCGCTTGCCCATGGAAGCACACCTGGGCTCTGGATACCAGATGATATGACCCATTCCGTATGAATGGAGAAGAAAAGGAAAATGCAAGGAAAGTAAGAAATAAAATGACAGTTCTTTTCATTTATCCATTTTCCAAATGGTGAAATGAAGCTTATATACAACCCTAGCAGATGAGTGCCCAGATGGGAACACATCTCTATCCTCAGAACCGTTGGATGAAACCAACTACTACAAAGATAAGACAAAATACCATAAAGATATAAACCCAATAACTAGGATCCTAACACTCTTATGGGGTTGGGTTTTTTTTGGTCAATGATTTTCTAGTTAGTGGCATCAGACATAGAAGCTGAACATATAAGCAGAAAGACCAATGGGGCTACATCCGTCATAGATTTTCTTTTAGTCTACTAGATTCAGCCCATGAACGTGTCATAATATTGTTTGGGCCCAAAATATCAATTTGGGCCGAGTACAAAACCATCTCGGCCCGGAAGACCTGACAACAAGGGAGCCTCGGGTCGCTCGGGTCGTGGGCTTCTAAAACTAGGCCGGCTAGGTTATGTACGAAGACAAGTCCTGGTACAACAAGGAGTCTCGGCAAGTATGATAACCCGGAAGGGAGCCGACTAAAAAAGGGACTAGGTTCACAATCCTAGTCAGGATAGGACTGGTCGAGTTGTTGTTGATCCGGAGAAGAAAGCCTAGTTCGAGTAGGATTGTAACTCAAGGTCCAGTGCTATAAATAGGGGAGGCTGCAAGCCAATAAAGCCCCCACAAAATCAATACAAAATTGCCCTGCGCAAATCCTCAACAACTTGAGAACTTTTTCCTTTTCTTTTTCGCTGACACATCTTCCGTTGGCATCAACAGCACTGTGAAAGCAACCGATGATATCTTAAGTCGGCATAGATAGCTCTATCACCGTAGAATTGGCCGAACTCGCATTACCTTCCGTTGGCATCAACAGCACTGCGGCGGGCACGGTCAGTTATCTATCCAAGTCTTGGTCGAGACGGACGTCCGAGTCCTTATCGATTGAGGTCATTTCATCAGCCTTCTCGGCGAAGTGAAGTGTTACCATTTACTGAGCTCGGCGCATTGCACGCCGAGTTGTTTTATGATTGGATATTCTCAAGTGGAATTTAGAGTTCGGCATTCAGGCGGCCGAACTACGTTCACTATAAAAACTTATATCTGCTTCGAGTATTTGTGTCCTTACACTTTGGTGTCAATTCGGCGTGAGTTCACTTTGACGAATACCATCACTGTAACCGAATCCGACGACAGCGATTCGTGAACTTCGTAATAATAGTAACCTTGTCTTCAGGTTTGAGGATCCAAGAGGCCGAGGCGTGTTCCTTTCTCGGCCGCAATCGCAAGACGCAGAAGTCAGTAGCGCGACCCAACGCGACATCAACAAATTTACTCCTCGGTCGAGCTCGGCCGACGAGTTGGCACGCCCGCATTCACCGAAGGACGTAGTTAGCTTTTAGATTACTCGGCCTGCGCGCCACGTAGGCTTTGTAGTTTTTAGGGTCAACATTTTGGCACGCCCAGTGGGACCTAGTGCTAAACTACGAAGTTCATGCCAATTGAAACGCGATCGGTAAAAAAGAAAACAGCTATGGGAAAATCAACAGCCGATTTGCCGATTCAGAACACAGGACAGAATGTGCCCCAGGCACAGAATCCCCTTAGCGCTGTGACACCCGAGTCCACAAGCGCAACTCGCCGAGAGAGGGAAATTAATCTCGGCAGTCAACCCCGCGGTCTAGAAATCCCTAACAGGAACACCTGCGTTCTCAATGAAGGGATAGTAGAGGATTGCGATGAGGATGGCGGTGAAGGATCCGACCCACCAACAAGGTCGTTTCTTCGAAAGCGACTCGACAAGCAGTCTTGGTCAGTCGAGCAGACGTTTAGTCGAGGTATTGACAAGCTACATGACGTGATACTCAGTTCCAATGAGCAACAGACCAGGTTGCTCGAAATGCTGGTTAGTAAAGTCAGTGACGGCAGGCCTTTCGATTTTCCCCAGCGCTTGCCACCAAGAAATAATTCGTTACCAATCGTACAGGCCGAGCCAATTCCTGCTCGGCTCAAGCCAATTGACTTGGAAAAAGTAGGAGGGTCGAATAGTAGGTCAGACGGAATCGACCAGAGGGTCGAAGCAACACATGTTGATATGACCGAAGTCCAGCGGATGATCGACTCGGCCATAAAGAAGGGGCCGAAGTTTCCTAAGTTTATCCATCCGTACCCGGCCTACGTAGAAACGTTCGGATACCCGAAAGGTTTCAAGATTCCAGATTTTAGCCTCTTTGCCGGTGAATCGTCTCTGTCTTCGTTGGAGCACGTGGCTCGATTCACCGCGCAATGCGGAGATGTTAATAGTGATTTCCATAAGCTAAGGCTGTTCAACTTTTCATTGACCGGCTCGGCATTTGCTTGGTATATCAATCTTCCTCCTAATTCCGTCCAAAACTGGGAGGAGTTGGTCGAGAAATTCCACGAGCAGTTTTATCGGCCGGGGATGGAGGTGTCGGTTTCTTCATTAGCAAGGATGGCTCAGGCATCTGATGAGTCACCAATGGATTATCTCACCAGGTTCAAATCATCCAGGAACTGGTGCCGAGTGCCTTTACCCGAAGTTGAATTCGTCAGACTCGCTTTGCAGTAAGCATGTTTACTAGATTCGTCAGACTCGCTTTGCAGCGAGACATAGCAATAATAAACCATCTTCGCCTTTTCGGTATAACTCGTTCTGATACATGACATAGTTCGTGGCATGAACTCTTGTCTTGCGATCGTGTTTATTATTGGGATTGTCAAGGTATCGCATAATGGGCCCTCTCCAATCATCTGGTATTGCTTCGACGGCGCAAACGTCGACTGGGTCGTCTCGATCTAACAACAAAGGTAAGGACATGACTCTTGTACGTATCACGTTGTCGCGCTGGAGGACTTGTTGGTTAACCAAGGCCGGGTATAGCTGTCGCAACACGGGTATTTCTCGGCCTAGCTTGCCCCCCAAGAGTTGTGCGCCGGAGGCGATTTGAGCCAACTCGTCCGCGTCGGTATTATGACTCCGGGAAATATGTTGAAATGTAATACCGTCGAAGGACTCGGCCAAATAGCTGGCGATCATATGGTAAGGCGCCAGGGTGCAACTCATGCAACGAAAAGAACCATTAAGTTGGTTAATCACAAGTTCGGAGTCACCGAGGACGAGGGCGCGGGTCGCCCGTAGATCATGAAGGATCCCAAGGCCGATGATTAGGGCTTCGTATTCGGCCTGATTGTTGGTGCATTCAAAATCCAACTTAAGCGAAAAATACCAACGATCATGGTTGGGGGATTGAACGACAATTCCTACGCCCGCCGAGGATGACGTACTGGAACCGTCAAAGTACATCGTCCAATGATTGTCGCGCGTCGCAACCATGCCGATTTCGACATCGGCATCCCCAAAACCGTAGGGGGAAGGGTGTTGAGCAAGGAAGTCGGCCATCGCCTGGCCCTTGACGGCTTTCTGAGGCACGTATTGTAAGCTAAATTCGGACAACGCCATTGTCCACTTCCCAATTCGGCCTTTTACGATTGGTCGGGTAAGCATGTACCGGATAACGTCGGTCTGGGCAATGACTTGGGTGACTGACGGGAGCATGTAATGCCGAAGCTTGGATGGGCAATGGCTTGTTTGACTCTAATTAATTTTGAAAGAAAAGCACTTTCAAATCGCTTGAAGAACTTTCAGATGACAAATAACATTTCTAACAAAAGTGCTTTCGTTAAAGACCATTATTATTATAAATGCTTCCTATGAAAGTATTCACAAACTAGCCCTAAGTCATGTTGGATAGACATGACAATTTCTTACATAATCCGTTAATGACACAAAAATAACGGGTTTCGGATCAACACGATAACTAATCAAATCGTTATCGTGTCACACGATAAGAACCCGTTAATACTAGATCCTTAACATGTTTACACGATGGTGACACACGGATACCCCGTTTCGACACGTTAAGAAAAAAAGTTATTTTGAGGATTTTAATTTTTTATACTACAAAACAACTTACTATAAGATGTATAGGTATATATTGTATAATAAATATGTATTATTGTATTATTATTCTATATAAATTAAAAATTATAAAAATTATTTATTTATTTTTTTTAGTATACTATAGGCAAAGAGTGAGATTAAAAAAACTATAAAACACATTAAAAATAAAATATCAAGTAATTTAAAATAACCAAACACATTAAAAAAATTTATAATACAAGTGTGAAAAATGTGAAGAAAATATGCATGCACTCGTGATCGCATCCTCTAAGCTTTTTGGATGGGTACATCATCTTTTGAATTTTTATTGTAAAAAACGTGCAAGGTTTCTCAACCTTGAAACAAAACTCTCTTCATTTTGCATATCTTTAAATATTTGGTATTTTGAAGTAATGTTTTTCACTAGGTTCTTATTTTGGGGTATATAATACTTGAAAGACAAATGTTTTTTTTTTCTTCATGTTTTGAAGTAATATTATTGTGGGGTAAATTGCCAAAATGGTCTCTGAGATTTGCATAACTCATCACTTTGGTGCCTGAGATTCCAAATCGATAAAAGTGGTCCCTGAGATTGTCCACCATCCATCATTTTGGTCATTCCTTTAAAAACTCCGTTAAGTGTCCCGGAGCTCTTGACCAGAAGTTTGTGCAATTTTCAAAGCTTCGTAACTCAATCGTTTCTTAACCAAATTTGACCCATAATATATCAAAATGAAGATAGGAAAGCGTAGAATAAGATTATACCTATTTCAAAGCCCAATGGTTTCCAGAGATTGCCAGAACATAGCCTCAAAGTTGACTGGTCCGAGTGAAAACTTGAAAACTAGCCAAAAATTGGGTAAACTTTAAACGTTCATAACTTCTTCAATACTCAACGAAATCAAGTAATTCAAAAACTACAATCATAGAGAATGATACCTTTTTTGATGGATAAAGAGCCATGGTTTGGCCGGAAAACGGCTCAAAAGTGGCTATCTTTGTCTCGAGTTAGCCACTTTCGAGCCCTTTTTTGGCCAAACCACGGCAAGGTAGCTGTAAAAAAAGGTACCATTCTCTTCGTCTCATCGAGAAGTATGATTTTTGTTTTTGAATCACTTGATTTTGTTGAGTATTGAAGAAGTTATGAATGTTTAAAGTTTACCCAGTTTCCGGTGAGTTTTCAAGTTTTCACTCGGACCAGTCAACTTTTAGACTATTTTCCGGCCATCTCCGGCAACCATTGGGCTTTGAAATAGGTATAATCTTATTTTACACTTTCCTATCTTCATTTTGATATATTATGGGTCGAATTTGGTTAAGAAACGATTGAGTTACGAAGCTTTGAAAATTGCCCAAACTTCCTGCCAAGAGCTCCGGGACACTTAACAGAGTTTTTAACGGAAGGAACAAAATGATGGATGGTGGACAATCTTAGGGACCACTTTTATCAATTTGGAATCTCAGGGACCAAAGTGATGAGTTATGCAAATATCAGGAACCATTTTGGCGATTTACCCTATTATTGTGACACTGTGGTATGCAGGCTTATACTAATTTAGTATTCGTTTTCCAATTTTTTTTGGGTCAAGTTATGTTTTTCATTTTCATTATTTATTGATTTAAAATATATTTTCTTTAACGGGTAACTGGTCGGGTTATATTACCTGATAATATTAACATGTCGATTTCGGGTTGGGTCATATTACTCGTTTACCTTAACGGGTATTACACCCGTTAAGATATCGGGTATGACACGAAAACGACACGAACACAAAAAACATGACACAAATGTCTAGTCTAATGTTGGATAAGTCCATTGAATGAGAATCCTCTCCAGATCCTCTTAGTGAGGATTTTGGGGATCCTCAAATTATGTTCTTTCATTGTACATCGTGCGACCAATTTTCGTCAGGTACTATTCATATTTAGTTTTAAATAAAATATTTAAAATAATTTCTAACCGTACGATGTACGATGAACATACACGATTTGAGGATCCTCTTAGAATCCTCACAAAGAGGATCCGGAAAGAATCCTCATTCAAGTCCATTAACGTACATTAAAATAATTTCTAACCGTACGATGTACGATGGCATATAGTTGCGAACTTGATTTGTGATTAGATGGTAGCCAGACGTTGTATCAAATCTAATGGTAGTATATTATGTAAGGGTTGGTTTGGAAAAAAATTAGAATTTGGTAAAATAAAAAAAAAACTTATTTAAGAAATTGTTGTCAATAATAGTAGAAAAGCAGAATCAGAGTTTACCATACTTCTAAAAAAATGTTTTTTTTTTTCAAAACTTAGTGAACAATACCCGTTTAATGAAAATTTTAAATAACAAGTATACCCCTGCATATTTTACAAAATTATAATATTTTTCACTGCATTAGTCTCTTTGATAATTATTATATCACATTAAATAATATATACTTTTTAATCATAACATATTTACAACAATTTTATATAAAATTTTATCAAATACTTAACAATATTATTTTACAGCTGTTTATTCTCACAGTACATAAAAAACATTTAAAAAAAAACATCAATACCAAACTAGGCCAGAGTCCGGATCCTCGCCCGAATCCTCTTTGTGAGGATCCGATGATCAATGAATCGTGTTAGTTCATTGTACATCATGCGGTTAGAAATTATTTTAATTTTTTATATTTAAAAATAAATATAAATAATACTTAATAAAAACTGACAGCACGATGTATGATAAATGGACACGATTCACAAATCCTTAGGAAAAAGATCTGGAGAGGATCCTGTTGGACTAGCCCATAATACATTCCTTGCGTGCTCTGTATCTGTCGGCCTCATTTTTCACATGCAGACATGACAACACATAGGGGTGGTTCGGTATGGGATTCCATACCAAAACTCTTGTCCCGATTCCCATACCGAAATTTTCGGGAATCCCAATTTCAATACCGATCCCAAACCAAATTTTCGGGAATCCCAATTTTCGGGAATCCCGAAATATTTTCGGGATTTCGGGACAAATCGAGAATCCCAAAAATAATTTTGGGCTCTTGGGCTTTTGGACAAAAAAAGCTAATATTGGTGGAATGACATGGACATGAAAGAATAAATGAGATGGTGGAACCTGCCAAAGCTAACAGAAAGGAGCATATTTCATGTCAAAAGAGTCTTGTACAGAGACATCGCCCATATTATCAGTTACTAGTCTTAGATCTATGCAAAATTTTTAAGTTATATCATCAGAAAGAATCAAAGACTACTCATAAAAAGTAGATCACTTTTCGTTTCTTGATAAATTATGTATAATCAGTTTCAGAGTTCTACTCACCATAACAAAAAGAATATCTGCAGCATAACAAAAGCAGACGGCCCAGGTAGAATATCTGCAGCATTACAAAAAGACTACTCACCATAACAAAAACTAATATATAATCAGTTTCAGAGTTCTATATACATCTTATCCCTCAAGCCACATCCACCAAGAAGAATATCTGCAGCATCATTTCCATGGAAAACTTACCAAACGTAAACTCATCCGTGGAGAGGCCAGATGCAGAGAGAGCAGCCACAAAAGCAGACGGCCCAGGTATAGGAATAACAGGGATGTTTTCATCCACGCACAGCTTTGCTTGCAGCAAAACTTGAGAGAGATCCAACTGCAGCAAAACAGGGACGACGTTGGTGAGGGTCGGAGGCTCTAAAAACAAATGAACGAGGAATACAAAAGTGAAATGTTATCATCTGACCTAAAAACAAATCGACGGCACAGATTAAATCCAAAACAATCAACGGTTGAAATAATTCTCTTATAATTAAAAAATTATATATATATATATATATATATATATATATATATATATATTTTCGGTTCGGTATGGGAATACCGAAAAAATGAAATGCAATACCGAATCCCATACCGAAAATTTCGGTTTGGTTTGGGATTACATCCCGAAACTTTCGGGAATTTTGGTTTGGGATTATTTTGGTTTGGGATCGGGATTTTTTTGGTTTGGTTTGGGATTTTTGGGATTTTTTTCCAGCCCTAACAACACAACATCAACTAACAAGAAGAAGTATGGACCAACCAATCAGTTAACAATTGAAACGCCTGGCAAAGCATGAACCAATCTCTTAAATTCCTAGAGCAAAGGAAATTAATTTACACCTTAATTTTATTCAGCATGGCAAGTGCTCCATTATTGTCACCTTCATTGGCTCCCAACAAGTCTCAAAACGATGAGCTTCTCCCCTTAATCAGTCACCCAAAATTCGCTGTCCAAGGGGAGATTATGATGCTGGTCCTAGTCTTGCTATTTGCCACCTTCCTCATTGCTCTCTTACTCTTTCTCCGCAGAAGGGGTACTTTTCCTGGTTCTTCACATGAAGCGGATCATGGACCCAATTTGAGGGATGCTCATAGCTAGCCTGGCTATAGTAATAATGGGTGTGGCAGAATCTTTATTTCCATCTTCTGATATGGCATGGAAGAACTTCATTATAATTCAAGATGAAACATTAGTGAGTTATTGGTTCTTTTATTCCCATCTAGGTTTGATTGTAAAATATATCCTTATCCTTAAGTGTTGCCATTATTCTTACCAATATAATGCTAGCTATTTTAAGTAAGTTATTGATTAACATTTCTTTTTCGTCTAAATATTATTGGTTGCAAAAGACTTTTAACTCAATTGGTTAATAATATTTACTCTACATCTGAGGTATCGAGTTTGAGTCACCCCTTTTCTATATTGCGTGTATAAATATTGGTTAGTTTCTATTAGATTATTTCGACATTTTCTAGGGAATTCAGTTATTTCAAAATATGATTGGACCATAAGAATTGCTAAGGTTTTATCTTTCCTCTTACTGAGAGAGGTTAGAGATTGGTTTTGGATATTTCTACAACCAAGATAAAGTGATTATATATATAAAACTAGGCCAGGCAAACGGGTCGTGTCTGTTGTGTTCGTGTAACACCTGTTATCTTAATGGGTCGTGTCGTGTCACACCCGTTATCTTAACGGGTCCTTAACAGGTCGGGTCACTTTACCCCGTTATGACCCGTTAAGAAAAATATTTTTTTTCTTCTTAAATTTGCACATACCACACATTGCCACATAAATATTAGTTCAAAACATTAAAACACATTTATCGTTTAAGTACTAGATCTACACTCGAAAATAAGAGCCTAATAAACAAACATCCATACACTACTAGTCTATTACAAAATATTAAATGTGCAAGGATATGCAAAATGAAAGAGTTTTTGTTTTGCCTTTCTCAAAAGTTTAAAAATTGCCAATGGAACTCAAAGCTTGCATGTTATTCCTTTTACAAAATCCTCAATTTTCATTGATCATCATGACATAAGATTTTGTGGTATCCACTAGTGTAAATATTTTAAATTGAAGGTCGAATTCATTCATTGTATTCATATAGGGTCAAGTAGTGTAGCTGTAAAAAATCATCAAAATCGGAGTTAAAATAACCGTTAAATCGTGATTTTTCGTTGATAATCGTCGAAAAGTTTTGTCCTGTTACTTGATCTCTGAATGTTTGTTTTTTGCGATTTTGGGCGTATGCGATCTTGAAGCATATACAAACAAGTTTGACTGTTGGATAGTTAAAATTAGTTTCGTAGAATGCGTATCCCATCAAAACGATAGATTCACTAACACTTGGAGTTTATTTATACTTTCATTAAGTATAACATAAGATTTTGTGGTATCCACTAGTGTAAATATTTTAAATTGAAGATTGAATTCATTCATTGTATTCGTATAAGGTCAAGGAGTGTAGTTGTAAAAAATCATCAAAATCAGAGTTAAAATAACCGTTAAATCGTGATTTTTCGTTGATAACCGTCGAAAAGTTTTGTCCCGTTACTTGATCTCTGAATGTTTGTTTTTTGCAATTTTTGGCGTATGCGATCTCGAAGTATATACAAACATGTTTGACGGTTGTATCGTTGAAACTAGTTTCGTAGAATGCATATCCTATCAAAACAATGGATTCACTAACACTTAAGAGTTTATTCATACTTTCATTAAGTGTAACATAAGATTTTGTGGTATCCACTAGTGTAAATATTTTAAATTGAAGATCGAGTTCATTCATTGTATTTGTATAGGGTCAAGGAGTGTAGCTGTAAAAAATCATCAAAATCGGAGTTAAAATAACGGTTAAATCGTGATTTTTCGTTGATAACCGTCGAAATTTTTTGTCCCGTTACTTCATCTCTGAATGTTTATTTTTTGCAATTTTTGGCGTATGCGATCTTGAAGCATATACAAACAAGTTTGACAGTTGGATCGTTGAAATTAGTTTTGTAGAATACGTATTCCATCAAAATGATAAATTCACTAACACTTAAGAGTTTATTCATACTTTCATTAAGTATAACATAAGATTTTGTGGTATCCACTAGTGTAAATATTTTAAATTGAAGATCGAATTCATTCATTGTATTCATATAGTGTCAAGGAGTGTAGCTGTAAAAAATCATCAAAATCGGAGTTAAAATAACCGTTAAATCGTGATTTTTCGTTGATAATCGTCGAAAAGTTTTGTCCCGTTACTTGATCTTTGAATGTTTTTATTTCAATTTTTGGTGTATGCGATCTTGAAGCATATACAAAAATGTTTGACGGTTGGATCGTTGAAATTAGTTTCGTAGAATGCGCATCCCATCAAAAGGATAGATTCACTAACACTTGGAGTTTATTTAAACTTTCATTAAGTATAACATAAGATTTTGTGGTATCCACTAGTGTAAATATTTTAAATTGAAGATCGAATTTATTCATTGTATTCATATAGGGTCAAGGAGTGTAGTTGTGAAAAATCATCAAAATCGGAGTTAAAATAACCGTTATATCGTGATTTGTCGTTTATAACCGTCGAAAAGTTTTGTCCCGTTACTTGATCTCTGAATGTTTATTTTTTTGCAATTTTTGGCGTATGCGATCTCGAAGTTATACAAACATGTTTGACGGTTGGATCGTTGAAACTAGTTTCATAGAATGCGTATCCTATCAAAACAATAGATTCACTAACACTTAAGAGTTTATTCATACTTTCATTAAGTATAACATAAGATATTGTGGTATCCACTAGTGTAAATATTTTAAATTGAAGATTGAGTTCATTCATTGTATTCATATAGAGTCAAGGAGTGTAGCTGTAAAAAATCATGAAAATCACAGTTAAAATAACCGTAAAATCGTGATTTTTCGTTGATAACCGTAAAAAAGTTTTGTCCCGTTACTTGATCATTGAATGTTTTTTTTTTGCGTTTTTTTGCTGATGCGATCTCGAAGCATATACAAATAAGTTTGACGGTTGGATCGTTTAAATTAGTTTCTAGAATTCATATCCCATCAAGTTCAATGGTATAAATAAATAAATAAATAAATATATATATATATTTTTATTAAGTAGATTTAAATTTATTTATTTTGTACATATAACACTTACGAAATTGAATGGTATGTATATTTAAGCCGATCCAATGGTCACCAAGTTTTAATATTTAATTTAATATATATATATATATATAATTATCATAGTTTTTGTTAAATTAATATATATAATTATTATAGTATTTTTTAGGGTTATAAAATTATAAAATTAATATTTTGCTTATCGTGTTACCCACGTGTATACCCGAACCAACCCGTTATCTTAATAGGTGCTTATCGGTTATCCGATAACGACCTGATTCGTTATCGTGTTGACCTGAACACCTGTTAATTTTGTGTCGTGTCGTGTTAGGAATTGCCAGGCCTATATAAAATTGCAAGGAATTATAGCATCAAGATATTATAAACATGGGCCGCTTATGGTTGGTCTAGGATAATGTCTACCAATACAATTACAAGAAAAAATAATAAGAAGAAAATTGATTTCTCCGTGGTTGGTTTGGGCATTCGTCGACTTTTTTGCTTGGTCTGGGCATAGATCGACCATAACTGCTTGATGTCGAGCGTCATCACTACTTGATGGCGACCACTGTAACTGCTTGATGTCGAGGGTGGATTCAATTTTTGTAGTGGTTGACAGATTCTCCAAGATAGCTCATTTCATTGCTTGCAGAAAGACCGCAATGCATCAAACAAAGCCAAACTGTTTTTTAGGGAGGTTGTTCGATGGCATGGAGTACCTATGTCCATCACTTCCGATCGAGACACCAAGGTCTTGAGTCATTTCTGGACTACATTATGGAGGATGTTTGGGACTACTTTGACCCGTAGTACTACTACCTATCCCCAAATTGATGAACAAACGGAGGTCACCAATATGACTCTTGGCAACATGGCTTGAAACATTTGTGAGAGAAAATCCGAAACAATGGGACTATGCCTTGCCTCAAATGGAGTTTGCTTATAAAAGTGTTGTGCATCGTGCTACGGGGAAGTCTCTATTTTCCATTGTTTACACTGTCGTTCCTCACCATGTGGTGGATTTAATGAAACAGCTTCGAGAACACGGGGTTAGCATTGCTGTAGAAAATATGACTGAGGATGTGGTGACAGTTTGTGATGAAGTCAAACAATAGCTTGAGCAGACCAATGCCAATTATAAAGCGGTAGTCGATAATCACCGAGAAGTTTAAGTGTTTCAAGAAGGAGATTTTGTCGTGGTGTTCTTGAGAAGAGGAAGTTTTCCAGCTGGAACTTACATCAAGCTTAAGCCATGAAAGTATGGTCCCTCTAAAGTTCTTAAACGACTTAATGACAATGCTTATGCTATTGATTTGCCAGATTCTATCGGATTTTCCAATACTTTCAATGTTGCTGATCCATATGAGTTCAAGGACGATGAAGTTCTTATATTGACTATAACTTGGGGTCAAGTTCTTTTGAAGTGGAGGGGACTGATGTACAACAAATGGTAGAATGGATCAAGGAGAAGATGGATCGTCGAAAGACAAAATGACACACTGGGAATTGTCTACTTTGGCATCCGAGCTCCGAACTTGGCCATCAAATCTTTCGTTTTTCATCCAATTAATGTTTAGTTAATATTGTTTTAATTTCTAGAAGTTCTTTGAGTTGTTCCAAACGTTTGAATACTTTATTTAAGTCTTCTGGATGTAATAATCATTCTGATTTTTCAACTATTAATTAAACAAACAACCATTTGGGATAGGTACAAAATCCATAGTCTAAGGAAAAATGCATGAGAAATGCAAAGTCAAAAGAAATGTCTACGAGATGTCATCAGGGATATGACCAACCCAAGGTGGGTGCCTGGTTAAAACCTAGTTAGGTAGCAAAAACCCAGTGGGAAAAAATGCTCCTAATCGTAGGGAAAAAGAGTACATTAAGATCAAGCAAGTATCTTTAGGATACTCCCCCTGAGTTTGACACAGTTCCAAAGAGAAATAGCAAAGTTACAACTCAGAAAGTTTACGCATACCAATTCCATGAACAAGCTTCTGAAACGTCATCTTCGGCAGTGATTTGGTGAAGAGGTCGGCTAGATTGTCTTGTGAACAGATTTGCGTGACTTCAATCTTCTGATGCTTTTGTTGTTGATGTGAAAAGAAGAACTTTGGCTCAATGTGCTTGGTGTTGTCTCCTTTGATGTAACCCTTCTTGAGCTATTCGATGCATGCTGCATTCATTGTCTTCAAAGATTGTTGTTGAGACATCAACTGCGGGATAAAGATCGCAGGAGCTTCGAATATGGCCCACTACTGCTCTCAACCAAAATGGCAACTAAGGTCTATTTAGTTGACCTCCAAGAGATTGCGGTGCCTTCTTAATGTAAGGTGAGAATTTAAGCATGGTTAGACGAAATGGAAACTAAGGTCTATTTAGTTGACCTCCAAGAGATTGCGGTGCCTCTAACGGTAAAGGCATAACCCGTTTGAGAACGCACCTTGTGAGGATCAGATAAGTATCCTGCATCGGCATAACCAACAAGGCGAGAATCGACTTGAGAAGCAGACTGTGCGGCATCACTCGAGGATCCGTAGGGATAGAACAAGCCCAAATTCGTAGTACCCTTAAGGTAACAGAAGATTTCTTTCATGCCAGTCCAGTGTCTGCGTGTTGGTGCATTACTGTATCTTGCCAAAAGATCAACATCGAAAGAGATGCCGGGTCTAGTGCATTGAGTTAAGTACAATAAAGTGCCTATCGCACTTAGATAAGGAACTTCAGGCTCCAAAATCTCTTCATCATCCTCATTCGGACGGAAGGCATCTCGTTTTGCATTTAGCGATCGAACTACCATAGGAGTACTCGAAGGCTTTGCTTTATCCTCATTAAAACAACGCAACACTTTCTGGGTGTAGTTCGATTGATATACTAGGATTCCATCCGAACAATGCTCTATCTCGAGACCGAGACAGTATCGAGTCTTACCTAGATCTTTCATCTTAAATTCTAACTTCAGGTGTGCGGTAGTTCCCGCAAGCTCTTCAGGAGTTCCGATGAGATTCATGTCATCGACATATACTGCAACAATTGCAAATATGGAATGTGACCTCTTAATAAATACACAAGGGCATAGTTCGTTGTTAACATATCCCTGACTAGTCAAATACTCACTCAGATGGTTATACCACATTCTTCCAGATTGCTTCAAACCGTAGAGTGAACGCCTCAACCAAATTGAAAGCGTGTTCCGGGGTTTGGAAATATTTGAACCAGTCAATGTAAGTCATTCGAGAACTTTCATGTAGAATTCCATATCAAGATCCCCATGGAGATACGCTGTTACTACGTCTATCAGCTACATATCCAATTTTTCAGAAACTACTAAACTGATAAGGTAGCGAAAAGTAATCATATCTATAACGGGTGAATAAGTTTCGTCATAGTCAATCCCGGGGGCATTGTGAGAAACCTTGTGTAATAAGACGAGCTTTGTAATGCATAATTTCGTTCTTCTCATTACGCTTCCGAACTAAAACCTACTTGTAGCCAACGGGCTTCACATATGGAGGAGTAGGAGCTATAGGTCCAAACACCTTACGTTTCGCAAGTGAATCGAGTTCAGCTTGGATTGCTTGTTTCTAGTTTGACCAATCAGTTATACGTCGACATTCATCAATGGAACGCGGTTAAATGTCATTGCTCAACATGATCTAGGTAGCTATTGTATATGCTAATGCATCGTCGACAATCATCTCATTTCTACGCCACACATCATCTAAGCTAGCATAATAGGCAGAAATCTCATGATTCTCGGGAAGATGATTCGTCTTTTCAAGGATGCTTCCATAATCTAGAGTTTCCTCATGAGTTGTATAGATTGAGTAAGCGATAGTCGGATTCATGGTAGGCTCTACGGGACCTTGTGCCGTGGGTTTCCTCTTCCGGGGTTTGAATCCTTTGAACCAAGAGGTCTGCCACGCTTTTGTGTAGGGGCAGATGATTGGCTAGCCGCTAATGTACGTGGATCACCAAGATTGGCGTCCCGGGCCTCCAGGAGGGAAGTCCGTCGTACATTTGGTACATCTATCTTTGCAGGCGTATTCGCAGCTGGAATATGTGATCTTGTCACGCGCGCTAGATCGGTGAAAGCATCTGGCATGCTTTGAGCTATGTTCTGAAGATCTAATATGCGTTGCACTTCAGTTTCAGACTGAGCGGTGCGGGGATCTAAAAGAGACAAAGTGGGAGTCATCCACGATAATTCGTGCCGTTCTTCAGGAACGTTGACGTTCTTATCTCCCTCTAACAACGGGAAAACTATCTCGTAGAAGTGACAATCTGTGAAACGAGTGGTAAACAGATCGCCTGTCAAAGGTTATAAGTAACGAATAATCGAAGAAGAATCATATCCGACATAAATTCCCATTCTTCGTTGAGGCCCCATTGTTGTACGTAAGGGCGGCTAGATCGGCACATATACCACATAACCAAATATGCGCAAATGCGATATGTCGGGTTCGTATACGGTGACCAACTGAAGGGCACTAAATGGTTGTGTCGCAACACGCCTCAGACGGACCAACTTTGTTGCGTGTAATATTGCATGGCCCCAAGTAGCGATCGGGAACTTGGTACGTATAACCAACGATCGAGCAATCATTTGTAAGCGCTTAATGAAAGCCTCTGCCATGCCATTCTGGGTGTGAACATGGGGTACAAGTTGTTCAACTTCAACCCCAACCGACATGCAATAGTCATCAAAAGTTTTAGATGTGAATTCTCTAGCATTATCCAATCGAATATATTTGATCGAATAATCAGGATGGTGAACCCTCAGCTTGATAACCTGAGCCAAGAGTTTGGAGAATGCAACGTTCCTTGTGGACAACAAGCACACATGTGACCAACGTGTGGAAATGTCAACCAAAACCAAAACCATAAAGTATCTAAATGGTCCGCAGGGAGGGTGAATCAGTCCACAAATGTCCCCCTAAATCCGCTGTAGAAAAATGGGAGGATTCGAACGAATCTTGTCATAAGAAGGCTTAGTAATAAGCTTTCCCATTAAACATATTTGACATGCAATTCCTTGGATCGAACCTAAACTTTGGGTTAGTGGATGTCCGTGTGAAGATTTGAGGATACGGCACATCGCTATTCTTCTAGGATGTCCCAAACGATCATGCCAAAGTGTAATTTCATGAGCGGTCCCAGTGGTAGGGCCGGCCATATAGTGGCATTGTATAGGGCGTATGGTCGTAGTATACAGATCACTCGGGATACGCTCCATCTTCTTTAGAATACGCTTCTGGCCATATTCGTAGGAAGTTATGCACAGAAATTCAACTCTATTTTCTACATGGGTTTTAGCGTGGTAATTGTTATATCTAATGTCCTTGAAACTTAACAACGTTCTTTCGGAACGTGGAGAATAGAATGCCTCAGAAATGGTCAAGATTGTACCATTAGACAACATTATACGTGCCTTACCGTATCATTCTATTAGGTTGGATGAGCCTGAGAGGGTTGTTAGAGGTGCATTCTTAGGTATGAAGTTAGTGAAATAGATGCGTTCACGCAAAACTGTGTGCGTGGTTGCACTATCTTCCAGACAACTAACTTTCCCACTAGTCATACCTAGAATGAAAAATTAATTTGAATCGGTCACATGCATAAAAGTTCTAAAAACAAATATGAATTCAAAATAATTTCATTTATTCAAGGATGGTAACTAATTAAAACTTAATATCCAAAAACAAATCACCAACAAATAATCCAACCATAAAGGAAAATTGTTCAAAAATCAACCAAAAACAAAGGAGGGGTTCTGCCACTAGGTGGAATTCGGCCTCATTGTCCTATTTCAACTAAAAAAAATAAGTCTATGTCTAAGATTCTAATATTCCATAAGGGTGGTATCCTTTTGAAAGTCAGAAACCTCCATATTTGTAGTCTTCAGTTCGTCCATTTGCACGAAGTTTGATTCAAACTTCTTACAATGAGAATGATATTCATGTACAACCTTCTTGGGAGCTCGGCAAAGACCAATGATCTTTTGAACCACATCGATAACACATGTCTGCATCTATGGTTTTAGGTGCTTTGCCCTTATTCATGAAGTTCGGGGCCTTAGGAGTGAGGTTTAGGCGCTTCTGGGCTTTGTTTCCTCCCTTGGATGGGCTTTGACTCTGTTGACCTTGGTGGGATGGCTTCTGGTCGCACCTACCACGCCTCTATTGGCGTTTTGGGCATTGGTTTGTGCTATAATGTGCTTCAGGCACATCAGTCACCCCAGTAGGTCGAGCTTGATGATTCTTCATCAAAGTTGGTTCTGTTTTTCAACAAGAAGTAAAACAGAGATCAAATCCGAGAACTTAGTGAACTTCTGAGCTATATATTGTTGATACAGGACAATATTAGAAGCAGAGAATGTCGAATAGGTCTTCTCCATGAGATCCTCTTCGGTCAAAGTTTCGTTACAAAACTTAAGAAGTGATTGGATTTGACAAACTTCAGAATTATATTCATTCATGGACTTAAAGTCTTGGAAGCGTAAATGCTGCCAGTCATGTCTTGCTTCAGGCAAGAATGTGTCATTTTGGTGATCAAAACAATCAGCCAAAACGACCCATAGTGCACGTGGATCCTCCTCAGCAAGATACTCAGTTTGCAGAGCGTCATGGATATGTCTTTGGATAAAGATCATAGTGGTGGCTTTTTCAGCTTCGCCAACAGGGTTATCCATCTCTTCTTCAATAGCGGGAAGAAAAATCAATCCATTCACATATGAGTAGAACATACAGTTTCTAATATACATGTATTTGTTTAATTTTTCATGAAAAACTTCGGGTTTTCATGGGTGATGTTTTAAGTGAAAACTTCAGGTTTTCAAACAAGGCATGTTTATAAGAAACTTCAGGTTTCAAAATAATTATGAACTTCAGGTTCATATATTCCTACAGGTAAACACAAATATATACAGAAATATGCAAAATATAATTTTAGGTCTATAATTATAATTGACTTAATTATTTGGACTTTGGGCCAAATTAAAGTGTGGGTGAAAAAATATAAAACCCATTGGGCCTAAAATAATTAGGCAAATAAAACTCGAGGCCCAAAAATATAGGCCAAAGCCCACGGGTGGGCTGGGTTTGGTCTCGGGGTGGGGCTGTAGGCCCAAACAGAGAGGAAAAAGGGGTTGGGCTGCTAAAAGCGAGCCCTCCAAAAAATTGCACATGACCCGCTTCAGGTGGGCCAAATATTTTTTTTCTTTTTTTCTTAGCAGGACTAGGAACATAGTTGGGTTGAGGGGAACTTCAAAGCCTAATGGGCTGGAGCTGTTACTGAGAATGGGTTAAGCCTAAGAAAGGCTCGGGTTATGGAACCAAACACCTCAGTGTGTGCTGGGTGCGTTTCGCCGGAGAAGAAAGCCGAACATGTCGCTCCTGGCGGCGGTCTGGGGTTTTTTAGGACTCGAGTTGAGTCATGATGTAATCTCAACGTTATAACAACCAAACCCTAGAAAATTTAAATCAGATTTTTGAAAAAATTTCGATGAGATTTAATCGAATCTCGGTCCTAATTTAGTTGAGGACGACTTCGGGTCGTTGGTGTTGATAACCAAAAGAGTCAGGGTGATGGCTGCAGGCCATACCCGTGGTGATCATGGATAGAGAACCATCAATGGTGTTGAGTTTTCTGGGTTGTGAAGCTCGAAGCTTTTGGCTCCGTGGTTCTCGGCTTGGCGCAACATCAGACTGCAGGCCTGGGTGATGTCGGGGGTTCGAAGAACCTTAGGTTCCCAATCGCAAATTTTTTTCAATTCAAAATATATTCAATTTGATGCATATGCAATTCAGTAATTTTAATGCATGTCCATATATTTGATGCAATTCATGGAAAATATCAAATTCACACAATTCAATAATTATGAGTATAATGCATACACAATTTATGTAGAATCTAAAATTCAAAAAACGTAAAGTTGGGTCATGCATTATGGTGAATGTTCATGCTATCAGGGCTGCAAAAATATCGAGATAAAAATCGTTGTTTTGAAAGAACTTGATTGCATTATGATATGGATGAATTGGTTTGATGCAAAAAAAAAGTCTTCAACGTCAGATTCCTAAGCGCAGTGGTAGAAGCGTACTGATAACGTGTCGTGGTCTATTTTATCTGACAAGGTTAAAGGGGGCCGGCGATAGAGGGAGAGAGATTGAGAGATATGTGTTTGTAAAATTGTAGGGGAATGCGTGTTGCTATCCCTCCTACATTGTGCCTTTATTTATAGTAGTAAAAGGAGAGAAGATATTCCTTCTTCCCCAAGTAATACAAGTTGTAATAGGAAAGGATAACAAGAATCAATTCTAATCTAGGATTTACACAAGCACACTTAAACTAGGAATGTTTACAACAATTTTGAAGTTGTATTTTTTATTTTTATTTTTTAAAAGACCAATTGATGGCTTTGTGGCAATCAACTCTTCTAGGAGCTGGGAAGAGTCACAAAGGCATTTCAGCTTTCCTTTGTGGTCACTATCGTGTGATTCACCAGCGCCATGAATCGAATCCAGGATGTGCATTGTGGAATACGGGCCTGAAATTTGTCCCTAACCACTGGGACACCCATAATGGTTATTCTGAAGTTGTATTTTAAAGATTGTAAGATTATTAGAGAATTCTGAATCTTGCCCTTAACCTTTATTTTTAACTTAATATAGTTAATTTCGTATTAGATGCCTATCTTGATTCATACTAAGAAAAACTGAATTTAACACATTTATTTACGAGTCAAATTCGACATGATTTGACCCCAAACATAATTAGATCAAGACCTAATCAATAGTCTAATTTATGTTGCGATTTCGAGTGACTTTGACCCTCTTTAAACCACATGGATGAAGACTCAAAATCATATTTGTGGATGTCATAGTTCATGTTCTAATTTGCCTGTCAACACTTAATATAATAACTGTTTGTACCTAGTTTTAATGTCACAGCCCGTCCCGAAATTCATTTATCAGTGATGTAAAATGACAGTTTTACCCTTGGACGGGGAAATTGTAGTGTGTATGTGTGACATATTGAGACTTAGAGGTTATTGTGTGGTTTTGGTTTGGTGACCACGTGGATCACACACACACCACACTCACTCACTCTTTCTTCCTTCCCGTGCTCTCTCTCTCTCACACTCGAACTCTCTCTCCCTCTCTTCAAACTCGTACGGACACATACAATCAAACCCAAAACAACACGGATCGAAGGTTCTGAGGTCTCCAGTGTGTTCCTAGGATCCGTACGAGTCGAGTGGTACCCATTTTTAGCAAGGAAACCTTCGAGAAACCCTAGTTTAAAACGGAGCCATGGGTGTACAGTACACCAAACCAGTTCGTGGAGGTTTCAAGCTGTTCTAAGGCTCAAAAGGTAATCTCCTAGTCCTCTTGTTTGTTTTGGTATAAATTGGAACGATTTTGGACGTCAGAAAACCCCAGAAAATGGACCTTCGACTTGGGTATTATTCATCAACTTTTAAACCCTTGAGTTTTTGTGAATTTTGGGACCACCGTGAGCTCAAGGAGGTCATCACGATGCTCAGAGTGCATCGTTGGTAGGATTTGAGTCACGGGAAGCTCGAAAACGGAGTTTTGCAGAGGTCGCCGGAGTTCGAGGACTTCTCCGACATGACTTCACGTGATTCGAGGCGTGAAAGAGGTATAACGTAATTCGTTACCTCATAAACTTCATTTTGGTGGAAATTGCATGAAAAATGGTGAAGAAATGAGCGAGATTAAAGAGTTTGAAAAATTGCCCAGTTTCCGGCGCCAGCGACGGTTGCCGGAGCTTTTAACGCCGTTAGTTAGTTTAGACGGATTCCGTTAGCTTTTAACGGAATATTCCTAACGGCAGTTAGGATTCCGTGAGGGTTGGCCACGCGTGGGGGCGCATCTGGCCGTGCACTAGCAGGCGCGTGAGGCCTCGAAAATTTATTCTAAAAATTTGGGGATGATCCTGAGGTTGTGTAGGTCACGTTGGTATATTCACACACCTCAATTGAGTATTGTATGAGAAGTTATTACCTAGTTTTCTCTGTATTCTCTAAAATAACATTTTTATAATTAATTCGCATATAGGTGAGACTTATCCCGAGGATGAGCGTATCCATGGGCGACTCGGGGGTTACGACCTGTCGACATACCAGTGAATGCGCTTTTGGTTTTCAGTATATATTATATACTTGATATTTTCCCAGAAATATGTGTTTAAATGATAGTATGCCATAATGCCATGCATATAAGTTTATAATTCATACATGAATTGGTATGTGATGCTTTATATATAAAAATGTGGTGCTGTGGAAGCTCAGGTAAGCTCAGGTAAGTTGTGTTTGGCTATGTGAATCATCGATGATGCGATATGTGATTGAATAATGTTGAGCTCATAAAACTGCACTTAGGGTGATTGTGATTTAGCCATAGATATGGCACATGCCTGTTTACTATGTCACCTCCCGCACCATATGCTCATATTGGATCCAATTTAGGTGCACAGTCTTGTCTTAAAGACCTTATTTATGGTTCCGACTCGTATGTGACTAGCGATTTATCGCCCAACTATTATGTGAGAGTAGAATTGAGCATGATTATATTACACCCATTATTGTCGTATAGACCTGTTTGTTTGGTTCCGACTCTTGTGCAGTATGTTGCCATATAGGTCATTGTAGTGACTCCGGCTAGAGTGACTTTGAGCTATGAATTCAGCCGTACAGACTACCACAGGGGTTCCGGCTAACATGTTATATTTCTATGAAATTATTCTTACCTGAATTGCTTACTCTGTTATATCTTGGCATGGCATACATATGAATATGATTATGTGTAGCATGAATTGAATTGATATGATTTCATATATATATATATATATATATATATATATATATATGTATATGCTTATATCTTGATTCTGGAAAAATTATACATGTTTTACAACGAGGGGTTATATATGTTGATAAATGAAATGATTTTGTAAAACATTTGTTTTTGCCCACTCACGTTTTCTGTTTTGCGCCCCTCCAGGTTTTAAGTAAGCTTGCTGTGGGTGGCTTGAGGACGTCGGCAATTCTGACCTATTTAAGTAATAGTAGGACATTCCTGGTACTGTATAACTAGTACTTGTCCTACTGGACTGCACCTAGACTTATTATGCTCTAATTAGGAGTGTTTACTTTTGTAACTAACTCATATCACTTCCTGTTTCGCAGTGTGCTCTAGTAATGTGGTTTTTAATTATTCGTCTGTGCACATGGCTACGTCTCTCTCACGTGACGGCCATCATGCCTTGATCTCGGTCGGGGTGTGTCAGTTTGGTATCAGAGCCAATCCCTGGCTGGAAGTGTGCCGACGAGGACGTCGGGCCCCTAAGGGGGGTGGATTGTAACATCCCACATCGCCCAGGGGAGTGATCCTTAAATGTATATTCCCATCCCTACCTAGCACAAGGCCTTTTGGGAGCTCGCTGGCTTCGGGTTCCGTCGGAACTCCGAAGTTAAGCGAGAACGTGGCCAGAGCACCCCATGATGGGTGACCCATTGGGAAGTTGCTCGTGAGTTCCCAGAAACAAAACCATGAGGGCGTGGTCAAGGCCCAAAGCGGACAATATCGTGCTACGGTGGTGGAGCGGGCCAGGGTAGTGGTCCGCCCCGGGCTGGGATGTGACAAATGGTATAAGTGCCTAGGTTTAGCAGTCCTATATAATTCTTGAATGTTATAATCCTTGTGATGTCTTATGTCAGAACTATGCCGCCTCGTAGAGAGTCCGTCACTCAGCTGAGCCTAGTTTCCCCGATATTGCTCAATTAGGGGAAGCTATAGTTTCTGCCATTCAGTCTGCATTCCGTCCTCCCCAAAGGAAACCTTTTGAGACAGTGTATAACCTGAAACTGAATCACTTCTTGGCAAATGAAGGTCATGAGGGGGCGGAAAAATGGCTTAACCATATTGAGAAGACCTTTCTAGTGATGCAGAGTCAGGGGAATCTTCCTCTTGATAGGTGGGTCGAGACGACTACCTAGTTTTTGGGAGAGCATCCTGCATCCTGGTGGAGACAGGAGTCTTACCAGTTGACCCCAGCAGAGGATTGCGGATTGAAGAGTATTTAAAGAGTTGTTTCGAAAAAGGTTCATTCCTCATGAGTATATTGATCGTAAGAAACATGAGTTTACTCATTTGAAGAAAGGAAATATGTCAGCTATTGAGTATTACAGGATGTTTACTGACCTGTCGAGATATGACCAGGAGGTTGCTGCTAATCCGGTTGAGATGCTCCGCCGTTTTAGATTGGGCACTAAGAAGAAGTGGCGTTCCATAGAGACGTCGACTCACTGTGCCTCTTACCAAGAATTTTATGAGGTTATACTAAGGATTGAGGATTCAGAAAACATGCCCAATGAAAGTGAGGATAAGGAATGAAAGAATGGGGGCCAGATACGAGATGACAAAGGAAAAGGGCAAGCATTTCAGGGACCCCGTAAGACCCAGAACTTTAAGAGAAGTGGTGGCATTTCCAGCTCTTCTAGCGGAGGATTGAGTACTAATATGCAGATGAGAGGTGGCAGATTTACTAGAGGCCCTAGGTTCCAGATGCAGAGAGATTTTGGTGGTTCAGGTGGATCCGGTGCTCCCTTATGCCGCAGATGTGATATTAGGCATTTTGGGGAGTGTAAGAGAGGCAACAATGGATGTTATACTTGTGGTCAGATGGGTCATAGGGCTGCTCAATGCCCTAAGAGTCAGCAGAGACCCCAGCAGCCTTCCTTCCCACCACATACACCGACCCAACAAGCTTTAGGATCTGGTAGATATACTTAGACTGGACGAGGAGGTGCCTACCATTATCAGGGCGATGCCGCTCCTTACACCTCAGGACAAATCAGTACTCCCAGGATCCTCAGTATCAGAATGGGTACCCTCAGTATCATGAAAGATCTATGTCGTATCAACCACATTCAGCCGGAGGATCTTAGTGGTACCAAGGAGGACAACCTCAGCAGGGAGAGATTGCTGCTAGTAGTGCAGGATCTTCGAGGCAGGCGGGTCAGCAGAGGCAGGGACGTGGTGTTCATGCCAACATAGGTCGTGGTGGACGACAGCAGAATCAGGGGCGTATCCACAACATGTCACTGCAAGATGCCCAGAATAATCCATATTTAATCATGGGTACGTTAAATATTCTTGGTCATTTTGCTAGAGTATTGATTGATTGTGGTGCTACACATTCTATTATTTCTCATACATTTGCTCAAGTGACACAACCTCATCCTACACCTCTAGGATATAATTTAGAATTTTCTATGCCTAGAGGGGATAGATGTTTCATGGATCGGGTATATCCAGGATGTCCAGTGATAGTAGATGATGTTACTATGCCGGATAATCTTATGCCGTTGGATATTATGGATTTTGATGTGATTTTGGGCACTGATTGGTTGCATTATAATCGTGCCACGATAGATTGTTATGGAAAGACAGTCACATTTCATTGTCCTGGATTACCTGAAGTTACATTTGTAGGAGAGCCTAGTGGGGTGAGGCATGGTATTATTTCAGCCATGAAAGCAAAGAGATTGTTGTCGAAAGGTTGTCTGGGATATTTGGCTCATGTGGTGTTGAATGATGATGCTCCTAGTAGTGTGGAGGATCTTCGTGTGGTCAGATATTTTCCAGATGTATTCCCTGAGGATCTGCCTGGGTTGCCACCATATAGAGAGGTGGAGTTTGTTATTGATCTGCTTCCAGTTATGGATCTTATATCTTTGACTCCTTACAGAATGGCTCCTGCTGAATTAAGGGAATTGAAAGTCTAGTTACAAGAGTTAGTGGATAAAGGTTTCATCCAGCCTAGTACTTCACCTTGGGGAGCTCCAGTTTTACTTGTGAGGAAGAAAGATGGAACTTTAAGGCTGTGCATTGATTACAGGCAACTGAATCGGGTAACCATTAAGAACCGTTATCCATTGCCTCGTATAAACGACTTATTTGATCAACTCAGAGGTGCCTGTGTATTTTCTAAGATTGACTTGAGGTCGGGTTACTACCAGTTGAAGATTAAAAATGAAGATGTTCCTAAAACCGCATTCAGGACTCGATATGGTCATTATGAGTTTGTTGTGATGCCATTCGGGTTAACTAATGCACCAGCAGCTTTTATGGATTTGATGAATCGAGTATTCCAGCCATATTTGGACATGTTTGTTATTGTCTTCATTGACGATATTCTGGTATACTCTAAGTCTAAGGCTGAGCATGCTAGACATCTGAAGTTGGTGTTGAGCAGTTTGAGGGAACACCAGCTATATGCTCAGTTTAACAAATGTGAAATTTGGTTGAATCAAGTGGTATTTTTGGGACATGTCATTTCTGCTCAAGGCATTCAAGTGGATTCTCAGAAAGTGGCAGCTGTGGAGAATTGGGAGCAACCTCGAACCGTCATCGAGGTACGGAGTTTTCTTGGCCTAACAGACTATTATAGACGGTTCGTTAAGGATTTTTCAGTGATTGCTTTGCCATTGACGAGGTTGACTCGAAAGGATGTTAAGTTTGAGTGGGATAATAATTGTGAGCAAAGTTTTCAGCAGTTGAAATATTATCTCACTCATACATCTGTTCTAGCACTTCCAGATGATAGCGGTAATTATGAGGTTTATAGTGATGCTTCTCTGAATGGTTTGGGTTGTGTATTGATGCAACATGGTAGGGTAATTGCTTATGCTTTGAGACAGTTGAAACCTCACGAGAAGAATTACCCTACACATGATTTGGAGTTAGCAGCTATCATCTTTGCTTTGAAGATTTGGAGACATTATCTTTATGGTGAGAAATGTAAGATCTTTACAGATCATAAGAGTCTTCAGTATCTGTTTACTCAGCGAGATCTTAATCTTCGACAGCGGAGGTGGATTGAGTTACTTAGTGACTATGATTGCACAATTGAGTATCATCCTGGTCATGCAAATGCAGTGGCAGATGCACTTAGTAGGAAGACTCCAGCCAGACTTAATGCCATTTATGATTGTCATGTTCCTCTTCTAGTAGATTTGAGATCCACTGGAGTGGAGTTAGGAGTGGAAGATCGAGAAGAAGCCTTGCTTGCTAATTTTCAGGTTAGGCCAATTTTAATTGACCGTGTGCTTGAGGCTCAGATGTATGATGAAGATACCCAGGAAATAATCCAAGCAAGGAATCAAGGCAAAAAGAGAGATTTCAGGATTCGAGAATCTGATGGTATGCTTATGCAGGAAAGCAGAATGTATGTGCCAAATAATGCAGAGATAAAGAAAGAAATTTTGGATGAAGCACATATTTCAGCATATGCGATGCATCCATGAGGCACTAAGATGTATCATACCATTAGACCATTTTATTATTGGCCGAGTATGAAAAGAGAAATTTCCGAATATATGAGTAGGTGTGCCATTTGCCAACAAGTTAAAACTGAAAGGAAGAAGCCGTTTGGATTGATGCAGCCACTTCCTGTTCCACAGTGGAAATGGGAAAATATTACTATGGATTTTGTGTACAAGCTTCCTCGTACACATAATGGTTATGACGGCATTTGGGTGGTAGTTGATCGGCTTACGAAGTCACCACATTTTATTCCAGTGAGGGAGAAGTATTCGTTAAGCCGATTAGCTAAGTTATTTATATCACAGATTGTGAAGTACCATGGTGTGCCAGTTAATATTATCTCGGATCGGGATCCTAGATTTACTTCCAAGTTCTGGATAGCATTCCAGGAAGCTCTTGGTACGAGATTGCTTTATAGTACGGCATATCACCCTCAGACAGATGGACAATCTGAGATGACTATTCAAACATTAGAGGATATGTTGAGATCTTCAGTGCTGCAGTTTGGGGATAGTTGGCATGATTGTTTGGATTTGATGGAGTTCGCCTATAACAACAACTATCATTCGAGTATTGGTATGGCACCCTTTGAGGCACTTTATGGGAAATCTTGTCGTACGCCTCTATGTTGGTCAGAAGTTGGTGAAAGAGTTTTAGTGGGCCCTGAGATTGTGGATGTGACTACTCAAAATGTTCATGTAATTAAGTCTAACCTGAAAGCGGCCCAAGATCGACAAAAGAGCTTAGTAGACAAGCATGCCACTGATAGAAAGTATAATGAAGGTGATTGGGTATTTCTGAAGCTATCACCTTGGAAAGGTGTTGTACGATTTGGAAAGAAAGGAAAGTTGAGTCCTAGGTACATTGGACCATATATGATCACCGAGCGAGTCGGTGAGGTTGCTTATAGGCTTGAGTTGCCTCCAAAGTTGTCCAAAGTGCATGATGTGTTTCATGTTTCGATGCTTCGACATTATGTTTCAGATCCTTCACATGTGATTCCTCCTCAACCTTTGAAAATTAATCCGGATTTGACTTATGATGAGGAACCAGTGACTCTTTTGGATTGGAAGGATAAGGAACTAAGGAATAAGACCGTGCGCTTGGTGAAAGTATTATGGAGAAATCATTCGGTGGAAGAAGCTACTTAGGAGACAAAAGATTATATGAGAGAGATGTATCCACACTTGTTTTATGATTATTAGTGGATGTATTTGTTATGTATGATTTCGACGACGAAATTTTATAAGGTGGGGAGATTGTCACAGCCCGTCCCGAAATTCATATATCATTGATGTAAAATGACAGTTTTACCCTTAGACGGGGAAATTGTAGTGTGTATGTGTGACATATTGAGACTTAGAGGTTATTGTGTGGTTTTGGTTTGGTGACCACATGGATCACACACACACCACACTAACTACCTCTCTCTTCCTTCCCGTGCTCTCTCTCTCTCACACTCGAACTCTCTTTCTCTCTCTTCGAACTCGTACGGACACACACAATCAAACCCAAAACAACATGCATCGAAGGTTCTGAGGTCTCCAGTGTGTTCCTAGGATCCTTACGAGTCGAGTGGTACCCATTTTCAGCAAGGAAACCTTCGAGAAACCCTAGTTTGAAAGGGAGCCGTGGGTGTACAGTACACCAAACCAGTTCGTGGAGGTTTCAAGCTGTTCTAAGGCTCAAAAGGTAATCTCCTAGTCCTCTTGTTTGTTTTGGCATAAATTGGAATGATTTTGGACGTCAGAAAACCCCGGAAAATGGACCTTCGACTTGGGTACTGTTCATCAACTTTGAAACCCTTGAGTTTTTGTGAATTTTAGGACCACAGTGAGCTCAAAAAGGTCCTCACGATGCTCGGAGTGCATCGTTGGTAGGATTTGAGTCACTGGAAGCTCGAAAACGAAGTTTTACAGAGGTCGCCGGAGTTCGAGGACTTTTCCGACGTGATTTCACGTGAAAGAGGCGTGAAAGAGGTATAACGCAATTATTTACCTCATAAACTTCATTTTGGTGGAAATTGCATGCAAAATGGTGAAGAAATGAGCGAGATTAAAGAGTTTGAAAAATTGCCCAGTTTTGGGCGCCGGTGACAGTTGTCGGAGCTGGAGGTAGGAGATGAAGGAATATTCCGTCTAGTCTGACGGAATATTCTCACGCCGTTAGTTAGTTTAGACGGATTCCATTAGCTTTTAACGGAATATTCCAAACTGCATTTAGGATTCTGTGAGGGTTGGCCACTCGTGAGGCCTCAAAAATTTATTCTAAAAATTTTGGGATGATCTTGAGGTTGTGTAGGTCACGTTGGTATATTCACACACCTCAATTGAGCATTGTATGAGAAGTTATTACCTAGTTTTGTCTATATGCTCTAAAATAACGTTTTTATAGTTAATTCGCATATAGGTGAGACTTATCTCGAGGACGAGCGTATCCACGGGCGACTTGGGGGTTACGACCTGTCGACATACCAGTGAGTGGGCTTTTGGTTTTCAATATATATTATATACTTGATATTTTCCCATAATGCCATGCATATAAGTTTATAATTCATACATGAATTGGTATGTGATGCTTTATATATATAAATGTGGTGCTGTGGACGCTCAGGTAAGCTCAGGTAAGTTGTGTTTGGTTATGTGAATCATTGATGATGCGATATGTGATTGAATAATGTTGAGCTCATAAAACTGCACTTAGGGTGATTGTGATTTAGCCATAGATATGGCACATGCCTGTTTATTATGTCACATCCCGCACCATATGCTCATATTGGATCCAATTTAGGTGCACAATTTTGTCGTACATACCTTATTTATGGTTCCGATTCGTAGATGACTAGCGATTTATCGCCCAGCTATTATGTGAGAGTAGAATTGAGCATGATTGTATTACACCCATTATTGTCGTATAGACCTGTTTGTTTGGTTCCGACTCTTGTGCAGTATGTTGCCGTATAGGTCATTGTAGTGACTCCGGCTAGAGTGACTTTGAGCTATGAATTCAGCCGTACAGACTACCACAGGGGTTCCGGCTAACATGTTATATTTCTATGAAATTATTCTTACCTGAATTGCTTACTCTGTTATATCTTGGCATGGCATACATATGAATATGATTATGTGTAGCATGAATTGAATTGATATGATTTCATATATATATATGCTTATATCTTGATTCTGGGAAAATTATAAATGTTTTACAGCGAGGGGTTAGATATGTTGATAAATAAAATGATTTTGTAAAACATTTGTTTTTGCCCACTCACGTTTTCTGTTTTGCGCCCCTCCAGGTTTTAAGTAAGCTTGCTGTGGGTGGCTTGAGGACGTCGGCAGTTCTGACCTATTTAAGTAATAGTAGGACATTCCTGGTACTGTATAACTAGTACTTGTCCTACTGGACTGCACCTAGACTTATTATGCTCTGATTATGAGTGTTTACTTTTGTAACTAACTCCTATCACTTCCTGTTTAGTAATGCACTCTAGTAATTTGCTTTTTAATTATTCGTATATTTCCTATCATTATTGCTTTCGCACTGTGCACATGACTACGTCACTTTCACGTGACGGCCAGCATGCTTTGATCTCGGTCGGGGTGTGTCATTTCCACTTGGGCCTAAGTATTAAAGCAATTAAGGAATGCTGGACATTTAGTGTTTGTTTATTATTTAATTAGCAAAAGCCGAAAGCACAGTCGGTTTAACAGTAATCTTCAAGTGAAATCCGACATAATATTTTCTTTTTGCCGTGAACAAAAACCACATATTAGGAAATGTTTAGCATAGTTGGTAATATTATTATTTTTTTTTGGAAAAAATGTTCTTTGACCAAAGTACCCTTAGCGTTCAAATGATAACTATGCGTATTTGAATTTAAATAATAGGATGTTGAATTGAGCAGTCTTGAGCTTGAAGATCAACAATGATGTTTTAGAAAGAGAAATTGTAAGCACATAATCTAGAGAGAGAAAGAGAGATCGAAGAGAATGAGGGAATATTTCACTGATATTATTTCTTCACAGTCTCAATGGATACAAGGATTTCCTATTTATACTAGTTACATTCCTTACACAGTAAGTAAACTAATTTTTAACAAACTAACAACTTTTATCAGCTAATCTCTTGACAAGTGGCATCTTCTTGATCGTTTGATTGAGCTTGACTATCTATAGCTTTACATCCCCCCTCAATCGCATGTTTGGTAGAACCAGGCATGAGATTGGAACAGTGATACTGAAACAAGGAACTCGAAAGACCCTTGGTAAGGATATCATCAAATTGATCTTTGGAAGACACATGCTGCACTGCTAAATCTCCCCGAATCACTCGTTCGCGGACAAAGTGATAGTATATTTTGATGTGTTTAACCCTCAAATGAAAAACTGGGATAGAGGACAAGGCTATAGCGGATATATGATCACAATACAGCAATGGAGGAGTTTATAAGGGAACTTGTAAGTCACCCAGAAGCTACCTTATCCATGCCAATTCTGCAGCAATTATAGCTAAAGCCCTTATATTCTGCTTCAGTTGAAGATCTAGAAACCGTGTGTTTTTTCTTAGAAGCCCATGAAATTGGACTGGAGCCTAGATAAACAATATAACCAAAGGTAGATCTCTTATCATTATGATCCCTGCCCAATCAGCATCACTATATGCTTGTAAAGACAACTTTCCAGGCTGAAATTGAATACCATAGTCAATAGTACCATTGAGATATCGAAGAATTCGTTTGACTGCAACTACATGTGAATCCATAGGAGAATGCATGAATTGACAACACTGATTTACTGCAAATGCAATATCTGGTCTGGTAAATGTCAGATATTGCAATGCACCCACTATACTTCTGTATTGTTCTGGAATGTGATAGAGTTTGCCTTCTTCCTTGAGTAATCTGTGAGATGGAAGACAAGGAGTAGCACATACTTTTGCATCATGCATATCAACTTTGGCCAATAAATCCTTGATATACTTTGTCTGAGAAACAAACAAACCAGAAGACTGATACTGAATCTATAATCCTAGAAAGTAATTAAGATGTCCCAAGTCATTCATATCAAATTGTTGATTTAAAGCTAAGATCATTGCAGATATATCACTAGAGCTGCTTCTAGTTAAGATTATATCATCAACATATAACAAAAAACTACAATACCAAGGTCAGTGTGTTTTACAAATAGAGAAAGATCTGCAAGTGATGGTTTAAAACCCAAGCTTGGTAAACAATTAGTAAACTTCTCATTCCAGGCTCTTGGAGCCTGTTTTAAACCATACAAGGACTTTTCAGCTTGCAAACAAAGTGAAAAGGATGAATATGACTGAGAAAACCTGGAGGTTGAGCCACATATACTTCTTCATTCAATTCTCCATGCAATAATTCATTTTTGACATCCAATTGTCTCAAATTCCAATGAAACTGAGCTGCAAGTGCAAGAATTAACCTCATCGTGGTTAGTTTGACAACTGAACTGAAAGTCTCACTATAATCAATTCCCTCATCTTGACTATATCCCTTGGTAACTAATCTTGCCTTATACCTGGAAATGGATCCTTATAAACCCACTTACAACCAATTAGGTTTTACAACTTGGAAAAGGAACAAGATCCCAAGTTTGTTAAGTGTGCAGGGCACTGATCTCATCTTGCATAACTGCTTGCCACTCTGGAACTTTACTAGTATCTCTGTAGGTAGTTGGCTCAACAATAGAACTTTCAGAGGTATTTACAATGGCTGAAAGAGCTTTCCTTTTAACAATTCTAGTCTTAGATCTAGTCTGCATTTGATGAAGACTAACTGTAGGTATTGGAAGAACAACTGTAAGACTTTCTGGTTGAAAATCAAGATCCACATGAATGTGGGACTGTGTAGCTGTTGTAGATTCTAGAGATGTAGACAAAAACTCTGAAGCACTAGATGAGGTAGTGGGGATTGGCATGGTATTGAACAACTCTGGAGCTAAAGTTGGAACATTCAAAGACTCTGAAGCACTAGTGGGTTTATTGAAAGACTTGAGGCACTAGGGATTGATGATTTTGATGATGCAGATGATGATGAATGAAGTGTCTATGATAATGATAGTGATGAAGATGATTAAGGTTGTGAAACAATAATATTAGTGTCTACAACTAGAGGAATAACGGGAGTAGGAGTATGTTGTGACACAGATGGTGATATTGCTGGTTTAAAGACCAAAGTCATGTAAGGAAAAGTATTTTCATCAAAGAAAACATGTCGAGACACATAAATTTTCCCTGTGTTTGGTTGTAGACAAATGTAACCTTTGTATTGTCCTGCATCTCCCAGGAAATACACTGTGCAGTTTTTGGTTGAAGTTGGTTTGTATTATATGGTTTTAACAAAGGAAAACAGCTGCAACTAAAGGTTTTTAAATGTGTTAAAATAGGAGTTGTGCCAAACAGACAAGTATAGGGAGATTTCATGGATAAGGTAGTGCAGAGCATTCTATTAATTAAGTACACTAAAGCAGCCAATCATGAAACAAGAACTTTGACGGTAATTTGGAAGCATGCGGAAGTGTTAAGGCAATTTCAACAATGTGCATATGCTTTCTCTCAGTAAGGCCATTTTGGTCAGGAGTATAAGGGCAAGATTTATGATGTATGATGCCTTGGTTAAGTAAAAACTGTTTGAAGTTATTGCTGCAATGCTCACCACCACCATCACTTTGAAATTTTTTAATTGTAGTCGAAAATTGAGTAAGTAAGAAAGCATGAAACTGCATAAATGTTTGAAACACCTCACTTTTAGTCATTAATGGAAATATCCAGGTACATTCATTTATGAAAGTAACATAGAATTTGTAACCCTCAATTGATAATGTAGGATAGGGTCCCCACACATCACTGTGAATGATTTCTAGGGGTTTTACAATCTTATTGGCAGGAAAAGGAAATGGTAACTTGGTGATTTTCCCTTCTAAACAAGAAACACATACATGCCTAGATTGATCTAAGGGTTTTCAAGGGAAGACGACGATCTTATTTTGTTTAGAACACAACGGCGTCGTTTACATTATTATATGCTTTGGTTATAAAACTCAATATTCGGTGCGGTTTGGCTCCTTTATTTTCATTTTTATTTTTTAATTCTATTGATGTGGTTTCTTTTCCAACTGCAGTACCAGCGCACCATTAAAATTATCTTCCCTCTGTCTCATTTGTTTAAACTTTTAGACTTAAGAAAAACAAAAGGTTGTCACTCGGTGCTAAGGGTCTGGTAGTATTCATTTTCACTTAGAAGTGAGGTTTTAGGTTTGAATCTCATACATGACGAATTTGATACCAAATTAGGTTGTCCATCATATGGCTTAGCCGAACTCTCCCTCCATTAGGTTGTTCATCATGTGGCTTTGCCAAACTTCCCCTCTCCTTAGTGTAAAAATATCGATGTACTCAAAAAAAAAAAAAAACAAAAGGTTGATGTTTGTTATTGTTCTTTTTTAATTCTTGTTATTATTTCTAGTATTTAAAATTATTTTATCTTATTTTCTTTTAATTCTTGAGAATTAATGACTTGAGAACTTGTTTCAGATATACAAAAAGTTATGTTAGGAAAGGTATTAGTGTTCATATTATGTGAGAAAGGTTTTTGTTTTTATTGAAAGAAATGTTTACATTGAGAGAGATGTACAACAATTGTGTGATAGTTTGGTTGTTTATATTGAAAGATGATTTTGCATTTATTGATAATGAGTTTATTATGTGATATCATGACATGAAACCTTGCCGGTAACAATTGCAACTTGTTTGTATCAATAAATTATGAACAACATTAATATTGTCTACTATCTAAAATGATTTGATTGTCTAATTTTTTTCAGAATCTATTTAAACTTTTAAATTCCGCCCCTCCCCTAAAAAATTCCTGGCTTCGCCACTGTATTTAGGAGCTTTTAAAATGGAAGAGCCAGTATGAGATATTGGCAAACATGAACCACTAGCTGTGGTTATAGTGTTTTTGCCTGCGAAAGGAGTTGCCAAATTGAGATTTGCCAAGTTTGATGTCATATGTGAAGTTGCACCAATTTCGACTACCCATAATTGCTTATGTGGAGCAGAAGGTTGGTAATTGACATGCATGGCAGAGAGGGTTGATGGTGGTGACCTGCCTTGATATGAGAAATTTGCCTTATGATAACACTATATAGCAAAAATGCCTAAATTTCCAACAAATTTGGCATTGCATAGGAGAAGAAGAGACTGTGGTGGGAGAGTGTCTATGAAAGCAATCACAAGCAATATGACCTCTCTTGTTACAAATTTGACAGGTTGGCACATCATTACCATGCTCATAACATGTGGAGACATGGGGTATTGCAGGTCCAAGAATACCAGGACTGTTATTGAAGCTATTACTAGAGAACCTTAAACTGCCATAGTTGTTTCTACCTCTATTTATTCGTATGCAATTAGAACCCATATATCCTCCAGAATTATAAGCATTGCCACCATTATTGTATCCTCCACAGCTGAAATTAGGATCACCATTATTAATCCCTCCAGAATTACCATTGGAATATGATGAACTACTAGTGTGATACTGGGATGATGGGTTGTGAGAATTAGTTGAATTTTGATGAACTTTCTGCAAGTAACAAACCCTTTCCTTTAGAGTCATTGCCTTGAGTTAACATAGCAGGCATAAAAGAATTAGTCAACTGAGAATTTTTAAGTGTAGCTTCCTCTGCAATCAGTTGAGCTCGAAAGTCTTTAAGTGAAATAACATTGTTTCTCCCTCTAATTACTATTCTGAAAGTATTGTACTTCGATGGTGAACCTTTAAGAGCTATAATGACAATATCATCATTATCAAATGGCATTCCAGCAGCAACCAAATGATCACGGGCATCTTTAACCCCTTGCAGATACTGAAAGATTGATTCAGATCCCTTTTTAATATTCTGTAGCTCAGTTTTCAACTGAAAGATACTGGCTTTTGTAACAGTTGAAAATCGATCTTTAAGATTCATCCACATCTCACTTGCATCGGTGCAGCCAATGATACAAGACATACTAGTAACAAATATAGTTGCAACGATAAGTTGCATTACAACACGATCATGCATTTTCCAGATTTGATATGCTTCAGTTTCTATACCCTTAACATCATAATTATCAACAAAACGAGATGCACACTTATGAGAACCATCCACAAAACCTAGAATTCCATGGCTTTCAAGAAGCAATTGCATTTGATAATGCCAGACTAGGTAATTCGTATCATCTAATTTGACAGTTACAGAAATAGACACATTAGGAATTAAATTCGTGATTGGAGATTGCACTATTTGTAGCTGTGCAACACTCACCATGTTGACTTAAATCTTGTAAGCAAAGAGGAAGATCAGAGAAGATTTCTTGTAGAAATTAGGGTTTTGAAGAATGTTCTTGATTTATCTTGAAGAAAAGAGTGAATACAATTTCGCAAAGAAGATTATCACAGAAGAATTGACATATACATTTCAACAAACATCTGATGTGCAAGAATCAAAAGTTGAGATCGACTAAATTTCATATAATTTCCTATCAATAGAGATGACGAATCGCATACCACAGTAACTACAAAGATGAACGCGGAAGCAGAGAAGATTAGGATTGGAGAGAAGAAACCTTCCCCGGTGAGGATACCATGTTGAATTAAGCAGTCTTGAGCTTGAAGATCAACAATGGTGTTTTAGAGAGAGAAAGTGTAAGCACAGAATCTAGAGAGAGAAAGAGAGATCGAAGAGAATGAGAAAGTATTTCACCGATATTATTTCTTCACTGTCTCAATGGATACAAGGATTTCCTATTTATACTAGTTACACTCCTTACACAGTAAGTAAACTAATTCTTTACAAACTAACAACTTTTATCAGCTAATCTCTTGACAAGTGGCATCTTCTTGATCATTGGATTGAGCTTGACTGTCTATAGCTTTACATAGGATAGACAGTGTACTTGCACGGGATAGACATGTCACTGCAAAATTATAGTTTTGAAAAGTATAAAATGTACTTCCCATATATTCCTAGATACATATCTAGCAAAGCTCGTCGTGTTAGGTTTAACACGATGCACGGTTGGTTAAAAAATAATCTTCAAATAAAATCCGACATATTTTTTTTTTGGCCTTGAATAAAAACCGTATAGTAGGAAATCTATAGCGTATTTGATAATATTATTACTTCTTTTTGGAAAAAAAAAAAAGCTTGTTCTTTGACCAAAGTATCCTGACCGTTCAAATGATAACCGTGGGTATATGAATTTAAATAATTGGACAGACACGTACTTGCGGGTAGACATGTCAATGCAAAAGTACAGTTTTGGAAGGTATGATATGCACTTTCCATATATTGCTAGATACATATCTAGCAAAGTTCATTGTGTTAGGTGCCAACACAATTCCTTGCAAATTTCTTGTATAAAAGCAGTCTAGGCAAACCTCGAAAATGCACCTACCACCTTCTCCTCTCTTCAGCTATTCTCCAAGCTACTAATGTACACGCATTCCCTTTCATTTTGCATTTTGATTTTAGCTTATAAATTAAAATTTTTTGGTTACAAATTTCTTTCATGTTTGTGCAGCTAAAAAGAAATCTCGAACTCACGACGCATTTAATATGAACTTCTCCAAACAAGCAGCTAAGGCTTTTGCAGGGCATCATTCCGCTAGCGATTCACCTTCTTCACTTGATGATAAGTCTTCTCACATGGAAATGACCCCAAATGTTGGAGATGTTGGGCCATCAGACCCCAAGAAACTGCTGAGGTGAGTAAGGGCTGGTTTGCTACTAATGTGCTTTTATAAAAAGTGGGTATAAAACAAAGCTGAGCTCAAAAAAGTATTTGGTAAACATTTAAAAACAACTTATTTTCACAGTTTTGGGTGAAAAAAAGCTGAAAATTTGAAGCAGCAAAACTGAGCTTATTCTCATAGCACAGTAGAAACAGTTTTTTTTTTCAAAGCACAGTAATACCAAACCAGCCCTAAGTTTGCTATTATTGATGTTGTAAACTGTAGCTACGTATGCTGATAATATGATATATGCAGCAACACACGTTTTGTTTTGTTTGAGGCATCTTTGTCGATTTGCTCTCCAAACTTGTATGAAGCTGCCAATTTTTCTCTGAACTTTAATTTTAACCGATTATTCTCCTGAACTTTTATAATTAGCTAATTTCTTCTTTGAAATTTAATTTTAGCCGATTATTCCCATGAACTTTTATAATTAACCAATTTCTTTTCTGAACTTTAATTTTAACCGATTACCCCCCTAACTTTTATAAATAGCCAATTTCCCCCCGGCATTAGATTTTAAAAAATTTCATCCAATTTTCCATCCATCT
Organism: Malus fusca; assembly: GCA_035220775.1. Lineage (NCBI taxonomy): Eukaryota > Viridiplantae > Streptophyta > Magnoliopsida > Rosales > Rosaceae > Malus > Malus fusca. The sequence goes on from CM069070.1 coordinate 25,074,971, forward strand.
TGATCCGCGGACAACACATGACATTTGTACGAGGGCAAAAAGGATAGAAAATTGGATAGGTGAAAAATTAGAGGAAATTTTTAGAACCTAACACCATAGGGAAATTGGCTATTTATAAAAGATTAGGGGGAAATCGGCTAAAATTAAAGTTTTGGAGGAAAATTGGCTTAATTATAAAGTTCAGGGAGTTCATTGGCTAAAATTAAAGTACAAGGAAGAAATTGACAATTTTATACAAGTTCGGGAGGGCAAATCAACAAATACTTCTTTGTTTAATTATTTAATCTCAATTCTCTAATGGCTGAATACATTTGAATTTATTGTGTAGAATTCTTGCCAATAGGGAGTCGGCAAGACGAGCTTACATGAGGAAGCTAGAGTATGAAGCGAAACTCCATCAAGATGCTAAGGAGGCAGAAGTAATTCTTCATATTTATCAATTATTTTCTTTTTCGTTCATTTGCCATAAGTGAAGCAATTGTTGTGCTTCGGTTTTTTTGTTTGCTTGTTTTTTGTTTTTATACACTAATTTTGGGAATGACGGTTGGGGCTTAGTCACACTACACGAATAATCTAATTAGTCAGTTAAGTTTTACAAATCCATCGATTTTCATCGTTTAGTGAAATTTATTGATATCAAAATGATTCAATTTTGGTCACACATTATATAGAACTTAATATTGTACTATCGACCAGTTAGGATTACTAAACTCATTTTTACCAAAAACAAAATCAGATTTTGGGGGATTTGAACTAATTGGGTGCATAAAGAGAAGCATATCCCCTCTAGCCAATGTTGTTATCCCACAATAACATTAATTAATTGGTTACCTTTTAAAATATATTGAGGCGAGAAATTAATTTGATATTTTAGAGTAAGGTAAAAAACCAAACTAATAATCCAATTGTGTATTTGTGTACAGGAGAAGGTGGCAAGGCTATCTTCACAAGTGGCCTTTTATGAAAGGAAACAGGGTCTACTGCAAATGGAGAACATACAAATAAAGGAGAGGATCAAATATCTTGAGAATTACATAGCGCACAAAGATGGTATTCATATACACACGACCACCATATATATATATATATATATATATATATATATATCTCACGTACAATTAGTCCTACACTAAAGTTATATGTTAATATATATAAAGTTGTTTTGATTAATTATTTGATATTGCAGGGGAGACTCTGGAGCTCTCGGTAGAAAGAGAGAGGCTACTTTTGATTCGAGAGATGCAGCGTGGCAGCGGCAGTGGTTTTCCAACAATTAATTTAGATAAATGAATTGAAATGTTTTCTTAATTTCCTATCATACAGAGACACAGATGAAACTTTAATTGGTTTTTATGTAAAAGTTGTGGTGTTTCATTTCCTTGTTATGGAATTGTACCGTTCGAACAATGCTCAACAAATTCAGGGAAATAATATCTATACATCTTTCTTCTTTCTATAGCTTCTGTTTATTTGTATGTGTTTTTTAATTTCTGTTTGATTTATTCAATTCAAATATAAAAAATAATAAAAGTTTGTAAAAACTAGAAAAAACTAGTGCGTTGAGAACACTTATTCAAATTTGAGAGTCTTCTTCGCGTTTAAAACAAAAATTGGGTCAAAATGAAGACTTTTGTCACTGTCGATGAAGTCCACGACCACCAGTACCCAATTGAAATCAAGCAATTAATTAATCTATGTATTTTGTAACATAGTTAATAATTCAAGCCTTCCCTTGGGTCGATTAGATCGGTTTAGACTTTGAGAATAAAGACGAATATGGCTGCGGAACAAGTTATTAGTAAACTATGCCATGATGCATTTGAAGGAAATTTTGTGAAAAACATATTCATTTGAATAACATCATATAGCGCAATTAACAATTAAAGGCGGAATCATGCTTTCATGCATTCAAAAACAAAACATCTACCATGAAATTCAAAGCCTAGTAGATTGGTGAACCTTGACTCAACTTAAAAACAACAATTTGTTAGTTGAGAAATATTTACCTTTGTAGATTCCTCTTTGCATATGCAAAGGATAATCACCCAAGAGATAAGGCCTTCATTCCTTGCTTCTTAGCTCCATGGATTTGGTTAGAAGAATAGGTTCTCCAAGTTCCCAAAATTGAGAACCTCTAAAGATTCTACACCAAGGTTCGATTGGAGAGGAAATGAGTGACCTTGAGGAAATAGAATTGCTAGACAATATCCCCCAAGGTGGTTGGCCTCTTAGAGAGAAATGGAAGCTTTGTGTTCTCACCAATTTTCTCTAAAATCAACAACTTATGAATTTTAGGTTATAAAGTTCTTTATATAGTCACTTCTTTAAATGACCTAAAGAACCAAAAACCCTAATTCAACACTAAATGGATTTGGGCTTTTGGGCCTTTGTGAATCTTTATTCATTAAGTTGTCATACAACTTAAGTCAATGGGCTTTGACGTTCGAAGCCCATTGGGCCTTAAGGTCCAAAACTATCCCGAGGTCTTTAACGAACTTATTCGTTTGATTAATTAACATATTAATTAATCCTTGCCATAAATAATTAAACCATTTAATTCATCTCCTTTGTTTCTTCAATCTCCACCTTATTTGGTGTACGATACATTAGGTTCCTTTTAGCGAGGCAGTGGGCGATTAAAACCATTTTACATCGATTGTGAATTGAAACTTACTTTCAATTCTCCCTTTAGTGATTACACACGTTTAGGGCTTCCACAAACCATGAGTGACACCTAGCAACATATCATGGCTACCCAAGCTAATCAGAAGAGGTAGAGAACCTATTCAGTTTAGGATTACAAATGCAATACGGTCTTTCTCTAATCTAATACTCTTGACCACATTGTTTGGTTTGATAGTTTATTTATTCATGTCTACTATCCAATGTGATTCATTTGCATTTTATGATTACCTTGAATGTGATTTGGAACGCATTCCCCAATCTCATTCATACTCTGGCCAGAGATTTTAATCATATCATAGAGTATTCTCCCTCAAGCCAATTGAAGGTTAGAGATCCCTTATTGCGCATTCACTTGTCTCCATGACTAAGTGGCTTAACCCCAATAATGTCGTGGACACCCCGATGGGGTGACTTTGACATAATCAAAGATCAAGGACTTAACCACAAGACAACAACTGTGATGCCTCAGGTCAAAGGACTAATTTGCATTATCCCAAACATGAGTTCTCATGTGACATGAGTATGAGAACTCCTCGTTGATCGTGTTCAGTGAACTCATTCTCTATTGAGCACCTACATACTTGTCTTGATGTCACACACACCAATGACTCGAGACTAGTCACTCTCCCTGAGAGAAGGCATAGTACGTACTGATCTTATCGGACTGTCAATGCCCAATTGGCAATCCTATGATCAGGAACGTTTAGGATGTGTCTACGAAAGAATGGTCTCATTAATCTAACTTCATTAGATTGCATTCTCCCAATCACATATTCCTTGGACTTTATCGTTTAAGCATATAACATTTATATGAGACGTCTCAAACAATAATGTTTGCCCTTTATATGTAAACTAGATTAGTTTAACATGTGAAATATCCGTAAAGTATCATCATATGAATGGCTTTAGGGCACATTTCCAACAATCTCCCACTTGCACTAGAGCCAATCAGCTTGGTCATCTGTTATGATTCCTCTTCTGTAGTCATTTCCTAAATGGCTGAATAGTAGGCCTAGGAAATGGATATCTATATGTTATCCATAGAAGCAACCTTGAGAATATCGACGTCACCATTATACATGATTCCCAATCATGTGGTTCAGTCTCTCATATGAGTTCGGATCTTGATGAGACCTTGATTCCCAGGCTTGAGCTATCGCCCCATTAGTGTCGTAGTGTCAGTACACTAGATACACTTTCTGGTTGGAACCGAATAGAGAGTTCATAAATGAACTTTCCCATCCAAACAACATTGTTGTAAACTTCTATATATGGCAATATATTTTGCATTCATAATGGAACACACTAAAGTCAATACTTTAATGTTTCCATCCAAATATCTCTTTAGTCATAATAAAGGGATACCTGTTTATCTCTTCATTCATAGTGAAGAAACATCCAATGATGGATTAGATTCATAATCTAATACATTTACGCTTCCATTACGTTACTCTAATTCTTCCTCATTCTTCGAGGAACCTATCCTTTAGTATTTCTTAAATACTTAAGGATTCACTTGACAGTTGCCATGGTTCTGATCCTAGGCTTGCACTGATATCGTCTTGTACCGATCTAGGTACAATTCATATCAACGTTTTCATACAATATGAAATACGTAAATCACCTTTTTGCCTATGCATAAAGGATTCTATTTATGCATTATTTCTTTGGGAGTCAAAGGGTACGTTCCCTTTGAGAAGAGCTACCTCCTAGTCTCACTAGAGTTGTTCTTCTTATTAAAGTTTATCATCATACGAGAAACTTCCTAGCAACCTTTTGTCTATTATTAGGGCATGATATAATCCAATTATATCATAAAATCTATCATTATAGATTTCCATCCCATGTATATAGACTATGTCTCCCATATACATTCTATCGTTATAGAAAGTTTTAAAGTCATAACTTTAACAATGAAGTATTCTTTTCATTTCCAAAATTAATATATCATACATATATTCAAATTTAGGAATATGATTAACTCCCACTAATCTTTTGTAAACCTAGTAAACAAAAGATTCATTTACATCTATATGAGAAATCAAACAATTTTGATCTTTCTCTCATAAGACGCTTATGGCTCCCACTAGCTTGCTAAGATCCATGATGGTTGGATCTCTACAACTTACATGTTTTGTGATTCATAGTTTTAGACATAAATTATCAAGACTATCTTAATAATGGTTTCGGAAACCTATATCATGTCCAAACATTGAATCACCATTTAGTTGTAGCTAGCAATCTTCGAATTAATTGAAACTAAGACTACGTCAAAGATGGTTCCTTCAAAGTCAACCATTCTCTTTGATTGTAGTCACCTTAAGCTACCAATTAGCTATGAAGGTTTCATTATTTCGGGTCAAATGGTACTTTACCATTTCCTTGAGTATATATTGTATATACACTCAATGTAGTCATAAAGTTCAAACCATTCAACTGAGACGGTTTAAAATTCTTTTTGACTACCTTGGAGCTTGTGGTATAGGAACTAGGTTGTTATATTTGTTGATTATCATCTTGTCTCTCAAAGAACCCATTCTTTTGAGTTGTATTCCTAGTTCATTTGCTCTAAGGCAAATCACATTGTAGGATTACAATGAACTACTCAACAAACAACATTTGTTGGTTGGTTTATAGAAGTGATATCCAAAGGTTAATTTAAGGATATCCACAAGATAATTTTTAAACAAATATTGCTCATTAGCACACAACCCCAAATCTTAACATGATTAAGATTTGTCTTTCTTTCCAACTACATCCTATGGAGTTATGAAAATTTTGGAAGATCTTCTAATTGACAATCATATTGTCTTAGAAGCATATATATCCTATATATGGGTAATTGATAATATCCAACGAACTAAATCTTATTCAAGTTCGTTCTTCTCCTAATGGAGAAAATCATTATCTTATGATGCTAATTTCCTTGATATCTTTCAAGGAAACTCATCTAAAGTGTTACCTTTCCTTGGATCAAATCTAAGGAGGTAAGTACTTTAGACGTCTTACTCATCAACTTACATTTCTTGAATTCTTTGAAACCTTTTTGCAAAGTATTCGGACTTGTGTTTATTCAAAATAAACTATAGTCCAACCGAGAGTGATCTTCGGTGAATGTCATACAACATGAGTAGTATTATGTTGTGGACAATTGCCACTATCTTGCAACCTTTTGGGTTTTAAGCATCATTATATTCTAAACAGTTAACGCTACCATATCATCTCTACTATAGAGACAATCAATTAGATTACTATAATCCAATCATTGATTAATAAAGAACAATGTTTTGTCAAACAAAACATTCATCCATCTCTACTATAGTGACGGAATTAAGTTCCTTAAAATTGGAATGTAAAGACAATCTTTGGTTTTTCCAATTTCTTTGGTAGTTCATATGAGGAAGTTAGTACCATCTGCTTTCGCAGAGATCTATATTTTATTCACGTTCCGAATGTGAAGTACTTTCTCTTCTCTCATTAATCTTCTACTTCTTATTAGCCATACTTTTACAACGATTGTAAAACATAGTTACTAATACGGAATCATGTATTCAAGTAGAAGAACCAACTGTTTTGAACTTTTCAAGAACAATTTACAACACCTTCGAAAGGTGTGTTCTTGACACTTGCAAGACATTTCTTGCAAATACCCCTTCCAATGTCCATCCTTTCATAAAGAAAGTTTGTTCCCTTGGAGTTAATTTTATCTTCTTCATTTGACTTCTCCTTTGACTACAATAGTCATGGTCCCTAAACTCCCACTATCTCTCTTGAAACCTTTTTCAATTGTGTTATACACATCAAACATTTTGGAGAGTGTGTGGTTATTGTTCACTACATAGTTTACAATAAACTTAGTGAACCATTAGGATAGGGACATAAAGGTGAAGTCCTAGCTTAGTTTCCGTCTCGTTGAGTGGTTTATCACTTCAACACTCAATGATTCAAAATCATCATAAGTCCATGTTGATGGACTATTTTTGTCAACCAACCATTATGTTCTAAACATAATTACAAACTTTCAAGAGTTGTTCAAGGCAACTCTTATTTCTTCATACAACAATTTGTAAGTGAAGAATCATGGCACTAAAAGTGTCCTTGTCTTTATGCTAATCTTCGTAAGTTCCTTTGTTCATATAACGAAGGAATAAGCATTGGTTGTTTGTGTTGTCCTCTTCATGATAGACATTTCTAACATGTTCTTCCAATGATACATTATCAATAGGAAGATTGTGAGGATGAGACTTCTTAGGTACATGCACCATCCATTTAAGACAATCTTTGGGATTGTGTTACCAAGTCCGGAAACTAAAACATTCGGTTTTTCTTTGTCAAGTTTTGGATAGCGTTTGCAAATATATTGGTAAACAAATACATAACGAATATAAATTGATTGATTTTAAGCCATTTGATTCGGGTCTTTAAATCAAATAGCACCACCCACTATTTTTGGCAAATTCCATATCCCTCATTGGAATTCGAGAGTTTTGGAGGAAACTCTTAGTAGGTTATGGGAGACTCACTATTACCAAGCCCACCTCAGAAGAAAATCATATTGGCTAGCGTTAATAATAATGAGAGAGTACGCTTACTCATTTGCAACAACCTCTTGCAAGTACCCATCTAGTTTGGCCTCTAGAGAATGATACCTCAGAAGAATATCATATTGGCACATTGCACTTAGTTAAGTCATTCCCACCATGCTAGTTAAAGTAGGGGTTCAAGAATGGCCTCAGAAGAATATCATATTGACCACACTCGTTGCCTACCTTCACTTCATCATATGTGTATAGGCTTCTCCTGAATGTAAGCACATACTTTGCAACCCCAGAACTGGACGAATACGGTGTATGAGTCACAAACGATTGAAGCCTACCATGGTGGAAGGCCACGAAAGAGTGTTCTAAGCACTCTCACGCTTATCAACTTAATAATGGTTTGGTTGAGGGTTTTAGGTCTCATCACATAAACATATTCATTTTAATCTTTATTAAAACAATTTTGGTCCTATTACAACTATTGGTCCATTGGATTGATTTAGTTGTATATAATACTCCCACTATGCTTATAAAACGGTTTTTAAAGCAAGAGTATATGATACTACTAACATAAGGTTTGCATTCATTTGATGGACTATATAGTTGCCTTAGGGCCTTAGGATGACTATGAACCTTTGTTTAGATTCAACACGAGCCTAGTGTTGAATCTCGGACTAGGGATGGAGATTGATTTTAGTTACGCGTTTAATCACATTAAGGCGTGTTGTTCCTAGGGGCGTTGGACCCAACTACTTCATTTTCATGCATATCAAATAAAGCAAGAAAGAAGTACTTCAAAGTAAAAGAGAGCTTATGCTCTTTACAACATTTGCATAATTCAAATTACTTTAAAGTAAAGAAGAGCTTATGCTCTTTTACAACATTTGATCAAATCAAATTACAACCAAAATTAATCTACACATTCCCATGGTTCAAACAAATTTGAAACGGCCTTTCACATAGCTCAATTATCGTAGGCTTAGGTTCATAATCACCCTTTAATTAATCAAAACTTTAATTAATTAAATTGAATGCAACATTTTCATTTGGTTTTTGTATCCATAAAATTGATTTAAATGGAGCTAAATGAAATGAAAATCCAATTCTCATTTAAAGAGACAAAACAATTTTTGTTCCCTACTTAATTTGGGCCATCATGCAATAACCACAACCTTTTGGGCTATATTGCGAAACACAAACTTTTGGGGTCACTTTGTAAAAACACAAAAGTCCACTACTTCATGTAATTACAACTAGAACGCAAAAATTTCAACAAATACAAAAAACTTCATTAAAGGAGCAAAACAATTTGTCCTTTAACGTATTTGGGCCTTAAAGTAAAAACGTAAACTTTTGGGCCAAAGTGCAAATACACAAAAGTATCAAAACTTTATGTAATTGAATAAAAGACCCAAAAATACCCTATTTAATTAGGGTGGCCGGCCATGATAGAAAAAATATGATTTTTACAAAGTTTTTGTAAGTGGGTTTTATTAGGTGAGGTAAAGATGAAATATTTTGAATTTATGTTAAACTTTTAAAAAAGTTTGTCTACCATTATAACCATTAATTGAATTTATGTCAAACTTTTAAAAAAGTTTGTCTACCATTAAAACCATTAATAATACTTTACAAATAATCATCACCCACTAAAATCACCCACTAAAATTAAACCAAAACTTTATGTAAAAACATAAAACATTTTGAATCAAAACTTCAAAACTTTTTGTTCTTGGCAAGAACTTCAAGAACATTGAAGAACACTCATTAAACTCATAATAGCTCCATGAATGTTTTTCACTCACCAAAACTCAAATTTTCATCACTCAAAAGAGGGTTAACATCCTAGGGTACTTAGGGGTTCCAAAAGTCACTTTAAAACCATTTTAACAAGACAAACATGAACCCAAAAAATCACCCTTTGGATTTGGCCGAATTTCCCAAAAAACATGGCACCAAATTTTAGCTCCAAAATTCATGCTCATATGAACTACATCTACAACATTTGAGATGGCAAATTTTCTAACAAAATTTACATTCAAAGAAACAAGAATAAAGCTTGTAACATATTACAACTTTTAAATCAAAAAACTATGAACTACAAAACCCAAAATGATTCACCAACTACTAGACCTAGGCTCTGATACCACTTGAAGGAAATTTTGTGAAAACATGTTCATTTGAATAACATCATATAGCATGCAATTAACAATTAAAGGCGGAATCATGCTTTCATGCATTCAAAAACAAAACATCTACCATGAAATTCAAAGCCTAGTAGATTGGTGAACCTTGACTCAACTTAAAAACAACAATTTGTTAGTTGAGAAATATTTACCTTTGTAGATTCCTCTTTGCATATGCAAAGGATAATCACCCAAGAGATAGGGCCTTCATTCCTTGCTTCTTAGCTCCATGGATTTGGTTAGAAGAATAGGTTCTCCAAGTTCCCAAAATTGAGAACCTCTAAAGATTCTACACCAAGGTTCGATTGGAGAGGAAATGAGTGACCTTGAGGAAATAGAATTGCTAGACAATATCCCCCAAGGTGGTTGGCCTCTTAGAGAGAAATGGAAGCTTTGTGTTCTCACCAATTTTCTCTAAAATCAACAACTTATGAATTTTAGGTTATAAAGTTCTTTATATAGTCACTTCTTTAAATGACCTAAAGAACCAAAAACCCTAATTCAACACTAAATGGATTTGGGCTTTTGGGCCTTTGTGAATCTTTATTCATTAAGTTGTCATACAACTTAAGTCAATGGGCTTTGACGTTCGAAGCCCATTGGGCCTTAAGGTCCAAAACTATCCCGAGGTCTTTAACGAACTTATTCGTTTGATTAATTAACATATTAATTAATCCTTGCCATAAATAATTAAACCATTTAATTCATCTCCTTTGTTTCTTCAATCTCCACCTTATTTGGTGTACGATACATTAGGTTCCTTTTAGCGAGGCAGTGGGCGATTAAAACCATTTTACATCGATTGTGAATTGAAACTTACTTTCAATTCTCCCTTTAGTGATTACACACGTTTAGGGCTTCCACAAACCATGAGTGACACCTAGCAACATATCATGGCTAACCAAGCTAATCAGAAGAGGTAGAGAACCTATTCAGTTTAGGATTACAAATGCAATACGGTCTTTCTCTAATCTAATACTCTTGACCACATTGTTTGGTTTGATAGTTTATTTATTCATGTCTACTATCCAATGTGATTCATTTGCATTTTATGATTACCTTGAATGTGATTTGGAACGCATTCCCCAATCTCATTCATACTCTGGCCAGAGATTTTAATCATATCATAGAGTATTCTCCCTCAAGCCAATTGAAGGTTAGAGATCCCTTATTGCGCATTCACTTGTCTCCATGACTAAGTGGCTTAACCCCAATAATGTCGTGGACACCCCGATGGGGTGACTTTGACATAATCAAAGATCAAGGACTTAACCACAAGACAACAACTGTGATGCCTCAGGTCAAAGGACTAATTTGCATTATCCCAAACATGAGTTCTCATGTGACATGAGTATGAGAACTCCTCGTTGATCGTGTTCAGTGAACTCATTCTCTATTGAGCACCTACGTACTTGTCTTGATGTCACACACACCAATGACTCGAGACTAGTCACTCTCCCTGAGAGAAGGCATAGTACGTACTGATCTTATCGGACTGTCAATGCCCAATTGGCAATCCTATGATCAGGAACGTTTAGGATGTGTCTACGAAAGAATGGTCTCATTAATCTAACTTCATTAGATTGCATTCTCCCAATCACATATTCCTTGGACTTTATCGTTTAAGCATATAACATTTATATGAGACGTCTCAAACAATAATGTTTGCCCTTTATATGTAAACTAGATTAGTTTAACATGTGAAATATCCGTAAAGTATCATCATATGAATGGCTTTAGGGCACATTTCCAACAGCATTTTTATGGTGTTGATTGTTATATAATTAAGAATCCATATGAACTACAAATGACAGATTAGAGAGTCCAATATTTTAGTTGATAGGTTATTAGACTTCTACCCATGCATTCCAGTTTCGAAATTATGTCTTCCCTATATTACTGTAGGTAATAGTTTTGAACTCTTTCCTCTCTCCTTAATAATAGTTTAAAAAATAATGAGAAATTTTATTTGAACCCGTTTATCTTATCTTTAAACCCAACTTAAAAACTTATTTAATAAAATTTCAAATGTGCCCTGAAATAAATAGAAAGAATTTCAAAACAATTAGAACTTGTATATGCTCCAGCCAACCCCATCGGGAAAACACAAGGGGAGGCTTTCACGCTCCTCGACAAGCCACAACACCTTTTTTTTCCGGCAAACACAACTGAAGCTCCAACATCCAATTAATGCTCTCCTTTTATCTTTTTTTGTTTCTCTATGCGAACTTGGGTCCAATCAATCGGGAAAGAAAGGCTGGTGTGAATTAGTGTTGACAGAGAAGTGAGGAGTCATGTTCGATGCCCACCGATGGCACCAAAAGGAAATGATGGTTCATATTCTTGTTGGCACCATAAATTAGTTTTGCTTCACACTGTCTTGATCAATAGTGTGTGAAGTTTTTGAGATTTGTCGTTGTTCTCCATTGATGAAGCTTTTGATTTCCACCATAAATTGGTTTTGCTTCACACTATCTTGATCAAGACTGTGTGAAGCTTTTGAGAGTTTGTAGTTGTCCTCCATTGATGAAGCTCTGTTGAATTTCCCAATTTCCCTTTTTCGATTTTTTTTTTTTGGGAAAACTGGAAATTTGAAAATGTAGGAGAGCCAACATATACAAGCCACACCTTGTAGTAGTCGAAGGTTTGGATGAACCATATAAATTGAATTTGCTTCGAACAGTCTTGATAAAGAGTGTGTGAAGCTTTATACGAGTTGTAGTGTTTGCATTGTTACAGAGGAGAAATGTCTGAAGCAGATGCAAGAGGGCTGAATAACTTGATCTTCGTATACCATGCACTGAAGTTGTTGTTGGCTTGCAATAAGACTTTGGTGGTAACTATAACTCTTGTTGGGCATAAGTGCTCCCCTAGTTGAGTTGTAAAGCTTCAAGGTTTTTAATTATTTGTGAATGCTAGAAGTCCACATGTACAAGTTGTACCACTCATCTTCTAGTTAGTGGAATGAATGGTGAGTTGCTTTCATCACCTGGTTGGTGGTACGAAGGTGAGTTCCTTCATCACATTTCATCACCTGGTTGGTGGCATGAAGATCAGTTCCTTCTTCACCTAGTTGGTGATAAGAGTGGCAAGTTGCCAAATAATATTAGAGTACGGGTTGTACATTTCATCACCTGGTTGGTGGCACGAAGGTAAGTTCCTTCATCACCTAGTTGGTGAGAATAAAGGTAAGGTGTCGAGGAACATTGTAGCAAGTGTCGAATGACACAAAGTATGTTGAATTCTTTCGAAGCACAGTTGGCTTATGTATGAATGTGTTGGAATGTATGATTGAACGAATATGCTGTGAAGTTGTTCGTTTATTTGTATAGTCTTGTTGACATATACTTAGACTTTGTTTCATGTTGGAAGTATTCATGTTGAAGCTTTGAACTTGAGTGTTTCATTGCTAGGAATGTAAGAGGATTAGGACCGAGTTGTCTAAATCACCTCTTTATTGAATTTATGCCAAATGGTCTTCGTTACATAGGATGTTGAACGGCTGAAGCTTAACACTTGTACAATGTGAGTTGTAATAGTACTTCAAGTGATCATCGTTCCATGGATGGCCAAGGGTCTTGCCATCAGAGCTTTTAAGCTTGTAGGAGCTAGGGCGACTGATGCCAATAACTTCAAACGGTCCATCCCAGTTTGGACTAAGTGTTCCTTCACTCGGGACTCTGTCGCAGAGTAATCTTTTCTTTAATACCCAGTTCCCCACTTTGAAAGAACGAGGTTTAACCATTGAGTCATAGTAGTTGGAGATGCGCTGCTTGTAGGCGACATTCCTCAAGTGAGTCTGGTTTATATGTTCCTCGACTAGATCTAAGTTGAGGGTAAGTTGTTTGTCATTTTCGCTTTGCACATAGTTTTAAACTCGGAACGTTGCTTGCTCAAGCTCAACTGGGACAACTGCCTCTGTACATAAAGTAAGTGAGAATGGAGTTTCTCCTGTTGAAGTCCTATACGAAGTGCCGTATGACCAAAGAACTTAGGGTACAAATTCTGGCCAACAGCCTTTAGCCTTGTCCAAGCTGGTTTTTAAAGTGCGCTTGATTATTTTGTTGATGGCTTTAACTTGTCCATTAGACTGGGGATGAGCTGGGGAAGCGAAACATAAGTTGATGTTGAACTTAGAGCAAAACATCATGAACTTATTGTTGTCGAACTGTCACCCGTTGTCAGTGACTATTGCATTGGGAATGTCGAATCTGTAAAGGATGTTCTTCCATACGAAGTCTTCTATTTTTACCTCAGTAATGGTTGCCAAGGGTTCTACTTCAGCCCACTTTGTGAAGTAGTCAACTACAATGATTGCATAGCGGACCTTGCCCTTCCCTGCAGGCATTGGGCAGATCAAATCAAGTCCCCATTGGGCCAAGGGCTGATCATAGGAGTGAGCGGCTCGGAAAGGGAGTGAAGAATAGTTGCGTAGCGTTGACACTTATCACATGAGCGGGATATTCTGATGGCATCTTGATGGAGTGTTGGCCAGTAATATCCGTGGCAAAAAGCCTTGTGTGCTAGGGATCGAGATCCAGCATGATCTCCGCAGACTCCTTCATGTATTTCTCGAATGACAAGTTCCGCCTCCGCGGGCGTAAGGCATCTTAGGTATGGTAGGTTAAAACCCCGCTTGTAGAGTTGGTCATTAATGATCAAGTAACGGGTAGCCTTGTATTGAATCTGCTTAGCTTGGACTTTTTCATTTGGGAGGGTGTCATGCGCAAGGAATTTATAAATCGGGGTAATCCAACTATCCCCCTGTTGTAAGTTGTACACTTCAGCGGCCATGGTGCTTGGTGCTGCCAACAATTCGACCTAAATTTTTCTCCCAATTTTGTCTTCCACTGCTGAGGCGAGGCGAGCCAAAGCGTCTACATGACTGTTTGCCGCTCGAGGAACTTGGGTGATCTGGTAGTGGAAGTGCTTGAACAACAATTGTGTTTGTGCCAGATATGCTGCCATGGAGTTATCCTTAGCGTCAAAGTTGTTGGTGACCTAGTTACCACCAATTGGGAGTCACTAAAGATATCAATGTCATCATGATATGTGAAACCACTTCTTTAGGTGTAGAAACAATGTCATCATGATATGTGAAGTCGGTGATAAAGTCTGCCACTACTTGGCCCTTCTCAGCTGGCTTTGGTTGGTAGGAGATGTCAAACTCACCCAATGCTATCGCTTATTTAATCATTCGCCCCGAAGTGTCAGGACTTTGGAGTATCTGTCGAAGATGATGATTGGTAAGCACGATGATGAAGTGTGCTTGGAAGTAAGGGCGAAGTTTTCGAGCAGACATGACCAATGCTAGAGCCAATTTCTCAATGTTGGAGTATCATGTCTCCGCATCTTCTAAGGCCTTGCTAGCGTAGTAGACAGGTCGTTCGACATTACCATCATTTCGAATGAGAAAGGAACTTACTGTTGAAGTCGATACAGATAGATAGATAATGAGAGTGTCACCAAGCTCAGGTTTGGAGAGCAGAGGGGCTTTACTCATGTAGTCCTTGAGGTTCTTGAATGCCTCGGCAAATTCATCAGTCCATGTAATGTACTTCTTACTTCCCTTAAGTGCTTTGAAGAAAGGAGCACATATGTATGTGGCCTTAGAAATGAACCTAGTTAAGGCTGCCACATTGCCAGTAAGGCTCTGGATGTCTTTTGAAGTTACTGGTTATTTCATGTCGATGATTGCTTTGATCTTCTCGGGATTAGCCTCAATGCCTCGTTGGCTTATCATGAAGCCTAATAATTTGCCAGATCCTACGCCGAAGGCACATTTGTTGGGGTTCAACCTCATTCGATACCTCTTTAGAATGGTGAAAGTTTCAGATAGGTTGGTGATATGTTGGTCAACATGTTTGCTCTTAACTAGCATATCATCAACGTAAACTTTCATGTTCTTCCCAATCTGTTCGGTGAACATTGAATTAACTAGTCTCTAATAAGTCGCTTCTGCATTCTTTAGGCTGAATGGCATGACTTTATAGCAATATAGTCCCCTATTAGTAGTGAAGGTTGTGTGTTCTTGGTCCGGAGGGTTCATGAGGATTTGGTTGTATCCTGAGTAATCATCCATGAATCTTAGGTGTTCACACCCTGCCGTAGAGTCTATAAGTCTGTCAATGAGAGGAAAAAGAAAGCTATCATTCGGGTATCCTTTGTTTAGGTCGGTGTAGTCGACACACATTCTCCGCAAGACTTTTTAGAACATGAGACTTTCTTTGGTTGGATTTTTCTTAACAAGGACCACATTTGTTACCCATGTTGGGTAATTGACTTTGCGAACGAAGCCTATGCCTTTAAGTTTTTCAATTTCTGCCTTCATTGCTTCGTATCGTTCAGCGTCATAAGATCTTCGCTTCTGTCTCACCGGCTTGGTCTTGGGGTCAATACTCAAGCGATGACATATGATATCGAGAGAAATGCCTGGCATGTCCTTGTATGACCAGGCGAAGACCTCAGTGTTCTCTTGCAAAAAAGAGATCAATGCCAACCGAATGAGTGGTGACAAGGTGGTGCCAATCTTCACCATGCGATCTGGATAATCTTTTGAGATAGAAACATTCTCCAACTCTTCAGCGGGTTGTGCTTGATGGGTGAAAGAGTCGTCTCGAGGATCGTCGGGTTGACTGTTGCCACCGTGAAGATCCAAGTTGGCTTCGTCCAGGCTGGTCTTTATGACTTGGTCATGTATAGAAAAGGTTTCCTTGGGCACAGACATGTGATGTTGCTTGACCGAAGTGTTGTAACATGACCGTGCACTAAGTTGATCTCCTTTGATGTAACCATTGCCATAGGAGGTTGGAAATTTCATCAGCAACATATGTGTGGATATCATGGCCTTGAGATCATTAATGCATGTGCGTCCAAAGATGACATTGTATGTTGTTGGGCAATCAACCATCAAGAAGTTAGTGGTAATGGTAGCTGTGTAAGGGTATGTACCAATGGTGAAAGGTAAGTGTATGCTCCCTAAAGGTTGCACGATATCACCAGAGAAGCTTGTCAGAGGAGAGATCGAGCGATCGAGCAAGTGTTCAGCTACATTAAGTGGCCTGAAAGCTTCAGCAAACATGATATTGATCGAAGCCCTCGTGTCTACCAGGATTCGTCGTACTTCAAAATTTGCTATGTGAACTTCCACGATCAGTGAGTTGTTGTGAGTGTAGATGATACCTTTTTCTTCCTCAGGGTAGAAACATATTTGATTCCAGTTAAGCTTTTGATACTTGCCTCCCCTGATGTCTTCCACGTGAAACATTTGGTGACCAGGCCTTAAAGCTCGTTAGCTGTTTTTCATGGCCGTGTTGGAAGATTCAGATATGGGTGTGCCGCCGCTTATGGAATATATCACATTCACTTGACGTTGGTTACAGTTATCCCTTGAAGGGTGAATGATGAGTTGATCAATTTTTCATTCACGTGCCAAAGCTTCAATATGATCACGAAGGGTGATACATTTCTCGCCGTCATGGCCGTTATGCTCGTGGTAGCAGCAAAACGTGCCCGTGTTCTTCGTGGGCTTGTAACCCAACTGCCTCGGCATTGGCTTCGGTATCAAGTGTGCTATGCTGGGGTAAATAGCCACTTATGTGGCATTCAAATGTGTGTATGTCTCATACCTTGGGGTAGGGCCTGTCTTGACCCGTGCTTGGCCCACTATGTTAACTGCCTGAGGGCGGGCATTATCGTGGCGATACCCTTGATTATCGTGAAAGTGTCCCTTACTCCTTTTATTAAAATGAGACTGGTGAGGATGGAAATCTTTCCTTTTGCCCTGAGATTGATATGTCTGTTGACTTGGCAAAGTATTAAGTAAGGCAGAGGGAGGCACCGCTGCCATTTGAAAGGTTGAGGTCTTCTCATTTGGATGGGTCTGGCTTCCACTCCCCACTTGTTGATAGGGGATGGTTGTTGGGGGTTTCTCTTGGTATGTCATTGCCTCGGCGGAGGCATGGTTATAAGTCTGCGCCATCACCTCAGAGTAAATCTTCCAAGTGTTGGCATTGATCATGTACTTAAAGAAACAGTCACGTAGGCCTGCCATGAAGGCTTTGAGGGCAGTCTTGTCGTCTGCCTTAGCAGAACGGGAATACTCATGGCTGAAGCGGCCAGCATACATATGTAATGACTCGTCTGGCTTTTGACAAATAATGTACAAGTCATCCGCAGAGTGCAAACGATCGGTCTGAAAAATGTGTTGAGAAACAAACAGTTTCCTCAATTCCTCAAATGAGTCTACCGTCTTAGGTGAAAGACGGCAATACCAGTTTAAAGCTCCGCCAGAGAGGGTGGAGGGGAAGAGAAGACATCGCTCTTCGTCGGTGTGCATCCGATATGCCATGGTGGACTCAAAGAGGTTAAGGTGTTCAATCGGGTCCTTATTTCCAGTATAGAGTTGCAAGCCAAGCTTCTACTTTGTCTTTGCTTGGAGGGGGTGTCGAGGATCCTCCTTGTAAGAGGGTCAGGCCTAGGTTGGTTCCAATCAGGTATCTCAGCTTGTCGTTCGGCCTTCAACTTGTTTACTTCCTTAAGAAGCTGTAGGACAAGAGGGTCCTGAGTGGAGTCATGTATCACTGGATCTTTCTTTCGTAAATCTTCATCTTCTCTTGGAAGTAGGAAGGTTTGATCAAGAGCATGTGATTTTTCCCTGGACTCGCCTTACTGACTTCCAAGGTATGTCTATCGGAACATCTCTGAGTCCCCTATACATTCGTGTTTCTCTAGGACTTGTTGCCCCTTCCCCAAATTGGTAGCCGGCCTAGGACATGTGAGGGGACCGAATTTTTCAGAGACCCTTGGGTCATTGATCTTCGAGCTTACATGGATGAGATTGTCTCGACGTTCTTTAGGAAGTCTCGACAGTCGCGAAAGACGGCTTTCGATCCTTCCACTCCTTCTGTAAGGAGGTGCCTTCCTCCACTCCTCATGCTTCGGGTCGAAGCAACTGGGTTGAGAAAAGTCTCATGTTGGTCCCCATGTCGAGGGCAAATGACCCTCCATGTTGGGGGGCACCTAGTTGATGGTTGACTTCCACAAGGGTGATGAGCTCGTGTGTTTTAGTATATCTAGCCTCATGGAGCATCTCGAAGACCTTCTCATACTGCTCTTGGAATATCTCATTCTTCATCGCTATCTTGTTCTAAGCCTTCAGCTCATCGACTTTAGCCTGAAGAGCAAGCTTCTTTTGTTCCTTCTTTTGTTGTTTCGCACTAGGTGCAATGAGGTGTCGTTTTGCGTGCTATGGCTTCATTCGCTTCCCATGTTGGAGAGGGATGCATGGTCAAAAGAGAGTGTACGAATGGTGGAAACCAACTTGACAAAGCTGAAGAAGGTGGGAATAAGTGTCGTTCCCACAGACGGCGCCAAATGTTGATGCACAAAATCAGTGAGGACTTTGGTACAACAGAAAGTGTTAAGTTTGTGACCTTCGCTAGATTGCTCCGGTCACTAGTGTGGATAAGTATGTAAATGGATAGAGACATGGAAGCAAACACAAGATGTACGTGGTTCACCCAGATTGGCTACGTCCACGGAGTAGATGAGTTCTCATTAATTGTGAAGGGTTTACACAAGTACATAGGTTCAAGCTCTTCTTTATTGAGTACTAGTGAATGATTTAGTACAAATGACATTAGGAAATATTGTGGGAGAATGATCTCCTTTTATAGAAGAGAGTTTCTAGCTTTGTTCTGACATTGACACGTGTCGTGTTGTGATTGGCTTCTGATGTTGACACGTGTCGCGCTATGATTAGCTTCTGATGTCAACATGTGTCGCACTGTGATTGGCCTCCTAGTTGGAGGGAAACTCTTCTAGGTCCTTGACGGTATAACGTTGATCGGTGCTCAGTAGTTTCGGGATTGGTCAAGTATGGTACAAACAAATCTCACAATTTCAATCATCGCGACAATTCTTATAATGTCAACTTAATTATGGCATCACTTAGAAAATGCATTATTAATCTATGTATGGAAACTCAAATAATATATATACTATATAAAAGAAAAGACCCACACACAAATACTTGTTAGGTCGCATTCATTCGAACTAGGAAAGTCGAAGTCTATGATGGTAATTGCACCGACACAAAGCCTAGCCGTGGCCGGAAAGTGACCGAAAAAGCTTGCAAACACACGCGTTCTTCGTCGGAAAACTGGAGAGACCTTCCCCGAGGTGTTTCATCGTCAGAGACACCATGAACTCACCGAATTCTCGTCGGCGTTCATGTGCAGCAAGCATAGAGGAAGAAAGAGAGTGACAAGAGTTTGCGATGAAGGGGAAAGGGAAGTGGAGTGACGATGGTGATGGCTGGTGGTGGAGGAGTTTCTCGGAATGGCAACGCGAGGTGGTGCCTCGGGAGAAGACTGAGAGAAGAGAGAGAGAGAGTCTGAAAGTGTGGGGAGAGGGAGAAGGGACACATGGTGAGAAAATGGTGGAAAGCTTGGGAGAGTATAGGCCCTATAGGCTGGAAATATTAATAAAATAGTAAAAATATCCTTGAACAATATTAAAATAATGGTATAATAATATAAAATTTTGAATAAATATATAAAATTTAAAATAGTAATTTTTTTTTTACAAAAGTATTTTTCAAATTCGTAGTTTTTTTAAATTTCCATCGTAAATCTGATTTCGATTCCGCTTGCGCCTACACATTCGTACCGTCGATTACTCCAAGAATATGGTAAAATAGTGGCTCGTATGCGTCATGAAAAGACAGTCAACGAAAGTCAACAACCTCGCCTCTAGGGCATTTTCGTCAATTCATTTTTTTTAAATTAATAAATTCGTAAAATTAGGGACAGGTTGTCACAAATACTATAAAACCTTATATAATGATACTCTATATAGGAATAACCTCTCCTAGTCATAAAAAAATTACAGTCCTAACTCAGACTGAGAATAAACTTTACATCACAATAAACTAAATTTTTTCTAGATCTCGTCTTAAGAAACTTGCCTCTACATAGTAATAATTGTCATTTAGTTTTAAAATATGCAATGTCACAAATAAATATTTAAGATGCAATAAAATATTTATCTAAAGTTGTATTTTAAAAAAAAAAACGTTTCTAGCTTTTTCAATTTATCTAAAGTGGTATTTAAAAAAAAAAAAAGTTTCTAGCTTTTTCAATTTATCTAATAATAAAATATTATTATTAATTATTATTATTATTATTAGCAGAGAACACACACTTTGTGTGTGTGAACAATCGCCCACCTCCTCCCACGTTCTCTTTAAGCACAACCATTTCAGTTCATTCAAACTATTTATCTTATGTAAATATTTTGATACAAAGTTACTATTTTGCCCTCCTCATGTTAACATTGTGTATCAAAAGTGAGGGTAAAACAGGAAAAAATGGGCAAAAACTTCAAAAGATACAAAATTACTATTTTGCCCTCCTCATGTCAACATTGTGTATCCAAAAGTGAGGGCAAAATTGGAAGAAAATGGGGCAAAAAGTTGACAAGCCCTCTTCTCTTAATAGAATAGATAGATTATTTTTAGTATTATTATTATTGCTACTTTAACAAATCTAAGTGATGAACCTATTCTTATCCTAACCCATCAACTCACCCTCCCTCAACACTTTGACTAAATTCAAGGGCTTCACCGTTTTCTTAATTTGTGTTGTTTTTAACCTGAGTTGCCAATAAATATTAGGAAAAATTGCACCAACAAAATCCTGTGGTACTCGTATTAAAAAGATTTACATAAATAAACGACCAGACTTCAAAGTGTACTATCTTCTCCCAATTTTCATCTACTATTGTGACAAATATGAGAACATTAATTGACTTGTACGCAAACTCCATTTCATTAGTTCACTGTTCACTAGACTTGAACTGATATTGAATTACTTACATATATTTATCTAGATTGAAAAAACGAGTAAAGTCTCCTCCATATGTTCCCTATAGTCCATGGTGTTTAGATAATTGCCTATCTAACACTTTTTTTATGTACTAATTATAAGGGTAAATTACACTTTACCCATTCAGGTTTGGGGTTGATTTCAATTCCTTACAACATCTTTAAAACATTTCAATTTCATATCTCACGTCTTATTTTATTTCAATTTCATACATCCGTTACATTTTCCATCCATTGGTCTATTAAGAGCTGATGTGGCAGCCACATTTGTGCTGACGTGACTGCCAAATTTATGCCACGTGACAAAAAAAATATTTTTTATTCATTTAAAATATTATAATAAGTTTTCCTATTAAAAAAATAATTTAAAAAAAAAACAAACCCAAAACCCCCTTCTTCCCCACCCGAGCATCCCTCCATCCCCCTCCACCCCTCCATCTCCTCCGCCCCCTTCGTCTTCCCCATCCAAGCAACAAACCAAAATATAAAAATGACACCCAATTTCCACAAAATTACAGAGCAAGGACAACAATGGCTGAGCTCGCCGATTACCTAAATCGGGTAGCTTCGATTACCCAAATCGAAATCCACAACCGGCGCTGAGCTCGCCGGCTCAAAGCTCAGGCCATGCTCTCCAATGGAATCACGTACTCCCAGCCACCTCCTTCCCAAATACCTGTCGACCCTTTGGGGTTTTTCGTTCCTAATGGGTCGGTGCCGACCTGAACAGAATCAGAGCCAATCCGATTTGAGACTGAGCCCGCGAAGGTTGATAAGACTCTGTGGGTGTCTTTCGCCAGTGCTCGCGGCCATGAGAGTGGCGTACGTAGAGGCTAGAGAATCTGGGTTGGAGAAAAGCCTGGGATTGGATTTTTTGGGGTTTGGGATTTTGCCGACGAATGAGATGTTGCAGCGGGAGGAGAGGAGGAGGTGATGGACTGGGGGAAAAAATTGGGGGACAGGGTTGGTGACGGGAGAAAGGGCACGTCCGATTTGGGTTGGGGGTGTGCTCGAGTTGGGAGAAAGGGTGGGGAAGACGAACTGTGTTTTGGCCTTTTGTTTTTTTTTTTTTTTTTTTTTTGCTTTTCTTTAATTAATAATTTTTATTAAGTGTTTAGCCACGTCAGCACAAATGGGGACCCCTTATTTGCCACATCATCACTTAACGGTTTACTTAACAGATTTTCTAACGGATGTATGAAATTGAAATAAAATAAGACGTAAGGTATGAAATTGAAATGTTTTAAAGATGTTGTAAGGAATTGAAATCGATCACAAGCCTGGGGGTAAAGTGTAATTTACCCTAATTATAATTAATAAGAAATGGGAGAAACTAGTTTAATGAGACAAATTAAGCACGCATCAATGCAGAGGTTGGAGCAATCATATTGATTAGAACCGATGTACTTCTCTCTATGCACCTATGTTTGAATTCCTATTTCTACAATTTAGGTTAGTTGTAAAGTTGAATATAGATTGTACAAAATAAAAGCATACATCAACCAATGGAACATTAATTGTCTACCTATTTTGCCGAATTCTAACCGCTTGATGTATAGATTCGTCATTCATGCTAATGAGATCATTAATACAGAAAAGAAACAAGAAAGAAGGAACAAATTAAGTGTTGGGAGGCTACTAATTTCCATGTATGAAATTAAGTTCTACAACAATACAGACACTCACAATAAAATGCATTTTATATTATTTAATATATGTTTTCATGAGCAAGTACCTCAATATCTCACTTAGAATTGTCTCTTTCATATAGTCAGATCTAGAGTACTTGCCCAGCTCTAGGCTCTATAACTCCCCTCTTTCTCATTCAACTTCATTCCTTCAAACTTCTGAGCTTTGAGGACGTGGGTGGTGAGTACAAACACAGTGACAGACTACTATCAACTTCATGAGTATGATCCTCATCATTCTTCCTTGATGTTAGCCTGAGAGACAGATCCAAATCAAGATCGTGGCAATCCGAAGCCTTTCGTTTCAACATCTTCAACTGATCTTGTACTAGATTCTTGGTTACAGTGTCGAAATCTTGAAAAGGGCCATGGTTGGTGTTGAAACTTGTGATGAGTTCCCCTGGTTTCAAGGACTCACGGATATTATAGAGTTGGCAATCTTCTTTCAGTGTACGAGTAATCCAGGACGATTGTGGATGATCACCAAATGAACAACTTGTCAGATAATTGTAAGCATTATTACTAGTACTACTAGTGCTCCAGTTGCCTTGAAAGCCAGTGCTACTTCTCGAAAACCTTGGATTTTCAAACGCATTCCAAGAATTCGCATCGCCGTATGATCCATATCTTGGGAAAATCAAGAAAGAAAGCATCTTTTGTGAAATTCAATTCATATATATGTACATGAAAATAGTAAATTGAGTTAAGGGAAATGTTAATTTAATTTGAGTAATATGTTAATTTGTAACCTGAAGCTGGTAGTGTGGCTTCGGTTATATAACTTATATCCTTGAAGCATGGGGAGTTGGCTGAGGTTATAAATATTTTTATCTCCACATTCACCAAGATGGCCTTGACGATCCGGTAGTACTATCAAAATTAAGGTCATAGATTTTGTAAGAAAATTAACAATATTAATTGGGTATTATTAGTAAATAAACAATGAAAACCCTAATTTATCTTAATCATCAATAGGAGAATCCAAGATTGCAAATCTTGTTTATACCTTGGCCTGCGTCGTTGATCTTCTTGCTTCTATACATCTGATTAATGAAAAACATAAAGAAAATAAACATTTCAGAAAATTCACAAGCTAATTATGCAGAATTTCAACAATGATAGAAATTTCCAGAGATTTATAAATCCAATAACCTGTAAATGGCTCTTGACATGTGCAATACTTAGTCCCTTAATTTTCATCAGCTGAAGAACCAACTTTGGTGTAGCTCCTGGACCAAAAATCATCACCCAAAACGATATTAAAAATGAATTTAATTAATTCCTAAAATTGAATGATCGTTAGATGAAATAATGAAATTAAGCATAAATGAAAGGGTGTATGATAGAGAGGTAGCTCACTATCTTGACCACCAAGCCTCTCCATGGCGTGGATGAAACGAAGATGAAGATCCGGTGTCCATCGGAGCCTAGGCATCTTGGATCTAACATAAGGTCTAACTGATACCTTCTTTTGATCACCTTCTTCAACTGTGCTGTTGCTTGAGCTTCCTCCGTTGTTTTTCGGCTTACTACTTTCTCCATTGCCGTAATTCTCCCCGCTTTCGCTTCCATCCTCATTTTGTTTATCCGAGGGACTTGTCTTTGAGCACTCAGAGCCTCCCTGGCTCCCCATCATAGCTTGATTAATCTATTCTATTGAAACTCGATCGAGACAAGAATAAGGATTGAGTAATTTTGTGGATTATAGTTAAGGGAACTAAAGGAGATAATTGGGGATTAGAGCCTTGAGTATGAGGATGAACTTTTCATGGTCTGGCTTGCAGCAGCTGCTGTCCGTATTCTTTTCTCTTCTTCTTCAGTGAACACATGCTCAGACAGAGAAGTATAATTATTTACAACAAAAGAGACATCGGAGTAACAAGACAGAATCAGCTAAGCTCTATTACAATACAAGAAGTGTGCGAAACCCTAGATCATGACAAAAGATAGAGAAACTTGCCTCTCTCTTTCCTCTCTCTCTCTGGGGATAGGTTTTAACGATATTTTATTTACAGATATAAGGAAAATAGGTATTTTTAATATATATCATGCATGCATGTATGGATGTCATGCAATGCATGAAATAACAATATTTCTTGTGTCGAATATTTTCTATCCCAGCTAGACCGTGGTCCATCATTTTTATAATCAAATTTCAAACCCGGGATAATTACTTGGTAATCACTATGCGTACCCCAATCCAATGGGTACGCAGTATATATGTCTTACTTTAAACAATAAAAGAGAAAGAAGGATGTCATTAACATGAAGAAATGGGTGTAGGGTTAGTCTACGAACGACACCTTTAAAATAATATAATAAAAAAATGCAAAAACCTGCTCTTATATTATCACATTTTTCATATAACATTTGTACTATTTTTTTTAATGAAGATGAGACTCACATGTGTTAATGGGCCATAACTCTATTAAAGATGTGATATAAATATGATATATAATTGTAGCATTAGTAAAAAAAGAAGTTGTTGGTATCGTTTATTTTGAATAGTAATTTTAGTATAATCACGTTTGTGCATAACATACTACTCTAACAGCGTAATAAGGTGTCCAACGTAAAAGCTATTTTTTTTTATTTTTTATAATAGTACCAATGTCATTTTGTGTTATTAACAATAACATTATCAATATTATGTAATATTTAGACGGTAAAACTTTGACGATAATAGTGCAATCATACCTTTCTTCTAATGCAAACATTGATTGTTAACGCAGTGTTAAAGGTGAAGCTAGGAAGCCCAAAAGTAGTTATAGATAGTTAAATAATTCACTAATAACTTGCGTCAATACTGTAACAAGACATTCATGGTGTAACAATCATCGGTAGTAACTTGGTAGTGTAATAGCATATGTGGTTCAATATCCTAATGGACAGTGTATTGGGTTTCTACTTATGTGTCCAGGGTTCGAAACTCCTCCTCTCCTAAGTTATTGTAATAGCTTTGAACCTTCTCTTATCTTCTCCCCTTAATAATAATAATAAAATTTGAAAAAAAACTTGGTAGTGTAATATTCTTTATCATTATATAACTCACTATTATTATGTAATCTATCATATCAAATATCAAAACTCTCTTTGTCAGCCAAAAAGAAAGAAAATTACTTTTATATCCCTTTAAAGTTTAATAAGTTGAATAAACAAATTGAATTCAAGTATAGTTTAGTAATTTTTTTTTAAATAAAATAAAAATAAAAATTTACTTTTATTAAGGAGAGGGGACATGAGAGAGTTTGAAACTATTTAAAAGGAGGAGAGAGTTTTGAATTCGGGACACATAGATAAAAGTTCAACACCATATCCACTAAAATATTACACTTTATGCAATTTAGTAATATAGCTAACAATACACGGTGCTATATATCTTTTCTCTTCCACATCCCTTTTATTTTGCAAGTAATAATTCTCTTTTTTTTTTTAAAAGAGTCCAAGCATGAACTGCGCAGCCCCTTGCTATAGTTGAGTTACTTTGCCGTATATCAGACAAGTAGGCTATTAGGTTTTATTATCTTAGCAAACAAGGAGGGTTTTATTATTTTCAGCAAAGACTAAGAAATTGATCTTTTATTGATAAATATTTCACGGTTGGAGTTGAACTTAAATAAACAACTTTCAATTGGTCTTTTAGTGTAGAGTCCATTCTGATACGCTGTTAGCAAGTGTAGAAGAAAAATAATATTAGTTAAATAACACCGTTGATAAAAAAAATTCAATCCTTTTAATGACCAATTGTTAAATTGTACATCTTTAATTTTTATCCATATACGAAAGTTTAAGTTATGTGACATAACATATCGCATGAAGAACGCAGTTACGAGCAGAAAATACTGAAATTAATTAGTTTAGGGGAGCTTTGACAATTTTTTATCAATAAATAACCTCTTTATTTTTTTTCTATTTTCCTTTGTGATGCACATATGGAAGTATCTAAATACGGAATGATACGTACATATCATACTTAGATCCATTTCATGGACATAAGTTCAGTTTTAAGTTTAACTACTATATATAGAGACATCGATTGTAATTAGATTGGATGAAATATTGTCCTCTCAATCTATACGTGAATGATAAAATAGAAACTATCATTGTCACTCCAAAAAGCTGTCACTATATACACTACGTTTACATTTTCTTATGTTTTATAAAGACTGAGTGCATGATAATTTTAGAGTGTGAATAACTCTCTTAAAATAATTAATTATCCCAAAGATCATTAGTAGAAGAGCTAAAGTAATTTTTTCTTGGCACTACAAGACACCACGTCATCTACCTTAGGTGCAATACACCACGGTCATGTTGCTCGTGGTGTATCAAGATGTTGTAAAAGTTAGGGTTGAAGAAAGTTGAGGTTTCATCATAAAATTAATTAGTAATATAGAGAATAATCCAACTTATTTATAAGCTTATGTAAGGTACTAAGGTTCCTCTTCCCATCATGTGAATTCATTGACAACATGTCTACGTGTGACGAATGTTCAAGTCTAGCATGTGTACAACATAAACAAAGTGACGTTGAGCATGTGTGACCGTTGGGCTTCACATGCAAGACATTTTGCTGCGCTATTATGAAAAAAGTTAAAGTTCCACTATAAAATCAATTAATAAACATGAAGTAACCCAAATACTTATAGCGTATTCGAAATCCATCTTCTTTTCATCCTCAATAGGGGATGCTAATTGCTTTACAGGAATAATATATCACAATCATATAATGGATATATCACAATCATTTAATGGGGTGACTCTCTTAAGCTGGACGATGCATGTGTAATATCCACCATGTCTATATGTCCGTAAGAATATACTGCCTTCTGTCGGGAATCACGGGGATTGTTCCCTTTTGAGATTTGGCCCTTGATGCCACCTACGTCACCTTTCTATATTTCTTCCACACTGGCACTATCTTCTTAATTAATTTCCAAGAAAAAATATTTAACAACTTTTGAAATGATAAATAGGAGAAAAATAGTAATATATGAAATTTTATGATAGTTGCGTGGTGTTTATTTCATTCAAATTTTAATACGTAAGTTTTTGTTCATTAATATGCTTTAGAAATGGAACATATCAACTTTGTTTTTCATTCTTATTTTAACACGTGCATGACACACTGTGTGATTTGTGTTCCAATAGTATTATTATTTTTTTTTTAATAAAATACATAGTAGAAAGAAAAAAAATGACACGTTGAAATTAAGCATGCTAGAAATCTCTGGGACATTGTTTGGGGGCTGGAATTGAATTCAAGTTTCATGGATGATTTTATATCATCATCATCAGATTCAACTAGAGCAAAGTCTATGCTTTTAGGTTGTATGAGAAGTTTTTCATTCTTCCCACGTGTATATATCAGTTGGCCGCGAATATTGAGGGCCAACAAGATAAGGCACAGCAAGTCATCCCTTTTCTTTCTAGTCACAGGGTTCTTGCAACTAGCTAGTTATGTAACCGTGGCACATGTCAAACTTTATTTTTCTCTTTGAATAATCATCACAGTTAGTAATCTTTTGGTTAGTAAAGTATGCTAGCTGTGTATATATGTACCATAGAAATTAGATATCTTAATGTTTGGTTTAATCGTATTTCTCTTTTTAAAGAAGCAAACTTAAAATAAAAAAATAATAGGCTCACTTCTAGGGATGGGCAACGGTTATGGCGGATGAGTAACCGCGGTTATTTACCCATAACCGTTTATACTCATACCCGCATAACCGTTTACCCGTTGGGTAATTGCCTAAACGGTTATACTCATTAACCGTACCCATAACCACATACCCATTAAACCGTAACCGTTTAATACCCGTTTACCCATTTACCCTTTTTAACCCGTTTATCTTTCTTTTCTTTTTTTTACCATTACTCCTTTTTCACCCGTCTACATGTTGTTTAACAACTTGAAAATTAAAAAAAAATTGTCATAATTTTCCTTTTTTTGACAATTAAACACCGTTTTAGGTACATTCATCATACATTTCTGTATTTTAATTTTTTAAGTCTTTATATCATTCCAATAATTGAAATAATAGTTTACGGACGATATTTTTAACTGTTACCAATGAAGGTAAATATAATATTTGCTAAGTATTATTGGATTACAAAAATTGTTTAGGAGACATTTCTATCAATTTCACGGTTACCCGCAAGGAATTTAAATTAATTTGGCGAATTCCTTGATGATGAGAATCATCATTCCTGTAGCAGTGTTATTGAGAGAATGACTGATGAATTTCTTGCTAATAACATGGTTTGTGTTAGTTTTACATATATAAAATAAATGGGTAAACCCGTTTATAACCGCAGTTAATACCCATAACCGCCCATTTAAATTTCACGGGTAAACGGTTATACCCATAACCGTTTATTTATCTAAACGGTTACCCGTAACCGTAACCGTTTAATTTAAATGGGCGGTTAACCGCGATTACCCATAACCAATGGGTATTTGCCCATCCCTACTCACTTCTCTATGTGAGTATGCCGTGTAGATTATATTTTCTTAAGTAATTTAAAAAAAAAGTTGCGGTCAGTAAAATTTACGTATTTAATAAAAATGTTATCTGGTAAGATAATCGAGATATATTGATATCGTATTTAACCATTGCTTATAAGGTGAATTCTTATCTAAAATTTGATTCAAATTGAGAGTTTGGTAACACATATCACTACCCAAATTAAGAGTATCTATTGATATAAGTGTTGAGAATGAATTCCACATTGATAGGATGATGGACTTTGCATGAGCTTATAAATAAGTTGGGCTACTCCCCATATTACCAATTGATTTTATGGTGGAACCTCAACTTTCTTCATGGTATCAGAGTAGGTTGTCTCACGTGTGAAGCCAAGTGGCCACACGACATGTGTTAGGTTTGAAAATTCGCCGCACGTAAGGAGGCGTGTTGAGAATGAATCCAACATTGATGGGAGGAGTGACCTTGCATGTGCTTTATAAGTAAGTTAGGTTACTTCCTATATTATCAATTAATTTTATGGTGGAACCTCAATTTTCTTTAAGAATAATAGATCCTTCTAATTTATTAATTGCAAGCTACAACTATATATCTTGAACCTTCAATTAAAATTCTTTTGAGTCTAACAAATCAAGGACTAAATAAGATTAGCAGCAATAGTACTGCAGAACGCGTGTATGGACGAACTAATTAACAAGTTAACAAAGAAAAATACTTAAAATCACAGCTTTGCTAGAGATGAGGACAAACATAGAGCAGAAGATAGACAGAAACAAAAGCCATACTGAATACAAAAAGATTCACTCCAACACTTAGCCTGTAAGGTCAACGGCCAACCGCTCATCTGTCCCTTTTTCTTCGCATTGATACTAATATTTTATGTCGATAGTTTAATCTGCATGAGAATACGTGAGCCAATTAATACGGATCTAACCCATTATTTGAGAATGAGGATGTCTGTCGTCTTCTAGGGTCTCTGTGCCCCTTCACACATATTTTATTATTATTTTATTCACAGTAGTAGCTAGGGCATCAGTGCCCGCATCTCTGTAATATTGTAATGCATGCCTCCATGCATGCATGGTGCACTGCACCATATGATTTCCGTGCAAGCCGGCTTTTAAATATATGTATAAATAATTTTAGGTATTTTCAAAGAAGTTTCACAACTGCTCCAGTGTTTATTGGTAGGTGGGATCGATGGTACTTCCATCTGTATTATTAAAACAAAATTGGTGCATTTACACGTAGACCATGAAAATTAATTTCATAATAAACTGATGAGGAAGTTGGACATTTGAATAAAGCAGTAGAAAATAGATCGATCTTTTCATGAAGGTCCTGCGCTTCATATTCCCTTATAATTATACCACCCGATTATAAGTGATTTTTTTTTTAATTCTTTATCTCTTTAGTCGCATTGGGGTCATGAAAGCTCAAATATACCTACACTAGAGAAGTGACTCCAATATAATTATCTATTAAAAAATTATTTGAAGTGATGAATTTTTAATTTTTGAAATGATTAATTTTTAGTATTTACTTTATATATAGCTCATTTTTAGTTTTTAACAGTACCAAAATTGGAATTTCCAAAATAGACATATACACGGTATAAATTCACTAAACCTTATCCATGTATATGTATACTTAAACAAAACTCTTGCTAGGGTTGTGCTTGCTAACAAATGCTTAATATATGATGTGTTCACATGAAATCATATATATGGAACAAAAAATAATCTAAAAACTCATGGAGGTGACACGTGGACTTTTGGGTTAAAAAGACAAGATTACCCTCGAGGCACATTGGGATTCCCACGCGGCATGCAACAGACAATAAAAGCTCAATCAAGTAAGAGTCAAAGGTGATCAATATGGTATTTATTCAAATCTCTCTTATCACTCCTCATCAACCCCTTATTGATTTTATTCAAAAGGTAACTTCCAAAACTTTCTATTTAATTTAGGAATAATTGTCTTGTTAATTGCAAGAAATTATTTCACATATTATTTTACAATTATCCACCCAATTACACCATATAATGTCGGCCACCCTCTTATAAATACCCAACTTACCGGATTCAACGGTCACACCTCGACTGCCATTGACAAAATAACACTCGACTTGATAACACCCCTAATGGTCTCAAAGCAGACGTTCACAATAGTTAGCGACCCATCTCCCTATAACGGGATTTTAGGTCGACACTAACTAGTGAGATTAGGCGCGGTAACCTCTATCGAGTACCAGAAAATCTGATTTCGCATCCCGGGATGAGGAATCGGAGAGATTAAGTCAAACTAGGCCGCATCCTGACAATACAATGTACAAGTTCTAAAAGAGTCGAAAAGAAGTCTTATACCCCAGCAGAGGCTACTGAAGCGTAGATTGACAACTCTACCTCAACCAACGATGAGTTAAGAAGACTCCGAGCACATATTTCTTGACTTTAAGCAGCGGTCAGACCACATCAGTAACTTGGTGGAGGCAACAAAACCCAACCCAGCTGAATGCACATCCAAGATTTGACCAGACAAGTAGCCATACTCAACCATTTGCCCTTGCGATCCACCGATCGACGTGAGCCTTTTTCATGACTCAATGGAAAAGGAGCATCAAGATGAATAGGACGTGAGTGCAAGAAAGCATTCAATGACTTGAAGAAGTATTTGACATCACCTCCCTACTATCCAAGCTGGAAGCAATGAAGGACTTATTTACATGCTTGGCGGTATCTAAAGCAGCAATAAGCTCAACCCTCATACAAGAAGAGCTGAGGGATTAACTACCTGTATTCCACAGTTCAAAAGCTGTCATCGATGAGGAAACTAGCTACCAGAAATTCAAAAGCTAACTTTGGTGACAATTGTTGCAACCTGAAAGCTCAAGTTATACCTTCAGACGAACGTAGCCATCCTCATGACATCCTATTCCGCCTAATCCAGAAGCGCGACGATAAAGGCATAGACATTGGTGGACACAAAGTTTTTCAACGAACGCACCAACTCAGCTCGAAAGGCTCTCCAGGGGCAGACAAACACCAGAAAGACGCACTCGGAAGTAAGTTTTGTCCTCATTGCCCCAGAAGATTCTACATAGAAGCAACATGTACCAGCAATTGAGCACCACCTCATGTTGTTTGTCACACGACCCTAGCCAACCCTTGCTTTGTAACTCAACTATAAAGTGGCCCAATATCAGTAATGAAGCATCTCTTCCTGCTGCGTGTAACATGGCCCTAACTTCGCAGCTCCCTACCACTTATATCTTGCAGCACGGCTCCCGACTGTGAGAATCATATTATGTCACCATGCCGACTCAAGCTTCGTAGCTCTTCACCGGGCTGATTATGTATCTGGCTCTTTAGACTTCAAAGCAGAATACGAGGCTTTACCAGCAGGCTTTCAGATGATGAAAGACTTGGCAGTGAAAAAGCTCGCAATTCATTCCAATTCTTAGCTAATCACCAGCTAGACTACTGGGGAGTACACAACAAAGCATCTACGAATGACGCAGTATCTAGAAAAGGTACGAAGACAACTTGAGGCGTCTCAGACTTACACTCTTACTCAAGTTTCGCAGGCAGACAATGCCCACGCGGACGCACTAGCCGACCTAAACTCTGCTCTCGACCATCAACTCAAATGCTCTATTCTTGTGAAGTATCTGGACAAACTAAGCATAGAGGCAAAGCCACTAGCCGAGGTGTCACAGGTTAGTACAACTCTGAACTAGCAAGATTCCATTATAGACTACTTGGTCAATGGCATACTCCCCACATAAAGATTGGAGTCTAGAAAACTCCAAACGAAGGTAGCAGGCTACTACATGTGGAACGACATTCTCGTCCGAAGATCCTACATTGGACCACATCTCCGCTCCATAGCGCACCCCGACGACTTGAATGTTCTAAGTTCAATCCATGAAGGTGTTTGTGGAAATCATTATAGAGGTCGATCATTAGCACAAAAGGTTCTTAACGCAGGTTACTACTGGGTTACTATACACAAAGACATTAAGGAGTTAGTGCAAAAGTGCAAAAGTGCGACAGTTGCCAACGCTACAAGCTAGTACCAGTACTGCCTGCCAGCGAACTACACTCGTAGATGAGTCCATGGTGGTTCATGCAGTAAGCAATCGACCTGGTAGGGCTTACATCGCCCGCTACTAGGGGTAGAAGCATGATAATCGTGGCAACTGACTACTTCACCAAATGGGTGGAAGAAAACCTATAACAGCCACAACTCAAACATACATAGAGCGCTACATATGGATGAACATTATCAGTCAGTCCGGCATTCCTCAAGCTATCGTCACAGACATCGGCCTGCAATTCGTAGGCAAATATTTGTAGAAGTTCCTCTAGAAATATGGCATCAAGCAACACATGTCTACGCCAAGGTATCTCTAAAACAACGGGTAGGCCGAGACATCTAATAAGACAACCCTCAACTACCTCAAGAAATCCCTATCAAGCAAGAATGGAAGGTGGCCAGATGAACTTCCTTGTATTTCATGGGCGTATCACACCACCAAAGCAACCGGTGAAACTCATTTCTCCTTGACATTCGGTTCAAAA
This sequence comes from Malus fusca, assembly GCA_035220775.1. Lineage (NCBI taxonomy): Eukaryota > Viridiplantae > Streptophyta > Magnoliopsida > Rosales > Rosaceae > Malus > Malus fusca. The sequence goes on from CM069070.1 coordinate 25,109,026, forward strand.
ATAATCATCCATCTGAATGTCATCGTGTCAAGCATCAGCACTTTACTGCCAACCATTAAGCAGAACATAAAAGAGATGGCCACAAACTTAGACTTGGCAAAGGAAGAACGCAAGAAGGTTATCACCCACGTTGCATGCTACCAACAACAACTCATCTCCAGCTATAATAAGATAACGAATCTGGCAGTTCCAGCCCAAAACTTGATCCTCAGAAAAGTCATCATCATCGCCCAACGGGAAGGCTCCAAAACGACGAATCTCGCATTTCGTCATCACTACCTGGACCTTGTTTAAGCCTATCAAAGTTCGAAAACTCAAGCAGCTCAACGAACAAAACCTTGCAGGCTTAGGATTATCCAGTTGTTATGCAGTTTCTACCTTCCAGCAAAGATACATTGCTCTAAAGATTGAAGAAGTCATTCACAAACCTAGCTTGACTGTATGCCTACAACAACTGATCACTCATGTTTCTCATGGAAGATCATGCCTTTTCTGGGACTTATCACATGAACTATACCCCCTGGGGACTAACCATGCTTTCTAGTGTGAGAGGGTAAACTAATTCCCCGACACCCATCTAAGTTTGCTTTCTAATGTGAGAGAGTAAACTAATTCCCCAACGCCCATATGGGACTGCTCTCCGATGTGAGAGGGTAAACTATACACTCCGAATATCCAAACGTAGATGGGTCAGGCTACCCTGGTGTAACTAAAAGCACTATGACCTGCACCGAGATCCCTAAAATTAGCTACAATGGTCTTTTTAAATGCTTAGCTAACTGAAAGATTTTTGGTCTTTAGCCTAATTTGCAGGGAACTGGGCCTTAGAGACAAATAAGGCACCTTACGGAGTACGCCATATGGACGGCTACCCTGGAACCCTAAAGTTGCTACCGAGTGCACTAAGGTAGCTTATGTTTCCAGAAGTCTGCCTACGGCTTGCCCTTCGAGCAGTAAGTCGTACTAAACTTATACAACCACACATTCTTATGAAAGGTTAACAATTAGCATGCATATACAAAGCTCTATCCACTGCTGACATGTTACGTCGTTAATAAGCTTTATCTCTACCAAGCCCTAAATGATCACTCAAATCTACATTGATTCCTAAAGTGTTGTGATACTTGCTACACAACCCACAAAATTGGTTACATAAAGTGCAATGTGTTCTCTTAGACCTTTGCCTACAAAATTCCATACAACCACATACTTTTGATACGAAATTTTAGCGAATTTCATGCCCTATAAATCTTTAGTATGTTATGATGTAAGCCACACAGCTCAAAGGATTGAAGAAAAACAAAACTAACAGCCATGTTGTCACACGGACTTGTCTGCTTCTGTAAGTAAGGCGTTCAGCTGCCAACCCTATGGCTAACTGCTTTGCAAAGGTTATACACCAAAACATATGACTGCATAGGCTACGTGGGCCTGTCTGCTTAATAGAAAACCAGCACGCTTGTTGCTGGTTTAGAGGTTAAAGGTTAGGCGTAAACAAACAAAACGAAGGAAACAAGTTTATCAAATTTTCTGGAAAAATTGATAAACAAATAGCAAAGGCCGATGGAGTTCAAGCAAAGCAAAAAGCAACAAGGAAAATAAAGAAAATCCTAAAGGCTACTTAGAAGACTACTCTTCAGCAGCTTGGACATCCCACGACTACTCGGTCGCTACACCTTCAGCAGCTACCACACTCTCAATAGCGGTATTGTCTAGTGTTTTACCCCCGACTGCCCCAGCCTGGGCACCAACTTCTCCGACTATTTCACCAATGGAAGCCTCGAAAGTAATTGCAAGCAAGTCTTCTGGAGAAATAAAGATGGTCTCAAAGTCTTTCCCAGAAAACTCAAAGCCAGATGGCCTACTGAAGAAGATGATCCACATAACCCAACTTGTAGAAATCGGCCTGACATTGAACAAGTAAAGCCTTGAGTCCAACCTTTTCACTCTTTAACTGCTCATTCTCCTCGAGCAGACCAACACGAACGCACTGCAACTTATCCACTTCTTTCTTTAGATTTTTGTTGATCTTCAGCACACCTTGGAGTTCCAACACTTGGGGTTCAAGCTTATTGGCAATCTTTTAGAAGTGGATTACTTGATTATAAATAGTAGTCAACTCTTCATCATTTGTGAAGGTAACATAACGAAACCTTGAAACAGCACGTTCAAGATTTGAATATGAGGTATGTAACGACCAATCTCATTCTCTGCAAGTTCAAACTTAATTTGGATTGCGTCAAGCTTAGTCTTCAAGTTAACGATCTCCTGGCGAGCAGTCTCAAGTTGTAGAGAAGTGTGGGTAGAGATATCGGACCCCTTCAAAGCGACGAGCTCAGACTCCAATTTTTTTATCTTTTCGGCAGAAGAATAAACCTCAGCTACCATGGTCGTTGTCATCTCCTTGGCAGCCTTGGTATCCTCTTGGTCAAGGAACATAGACTTGGCTGCTAGAATTGCATCATGGCAAATATAGCAGTCCTCCTATATTGGGTTGTATTCTTCGCAAAGAAACTTTGGCAAACAACCCTTCTAATGTCATCAACAAGTTTGGCACACGCGTTCATGTATTCAAGCAGATCAGGCTTAAAAAATGCACAGATATTAGTAGACTCTCCAGAAACAAGCTTGGTGGATTTCTCACAACTGCCTAGGCTAGCAGTCTCCTATTTCTCAGCAGGTGAACCAGTCTCAACAGTAAGAGGAATAGGCCCAGACCCCACTTTAGCAGCAGATTCCACCTTATCGCTCTTCATAGTAGCAAACCTCTCCAAAGGAAAACTAGACTTAGCTCCTAGCAGACGTCTTGGTACAGACTTTGGCACTGGGGGCACATCGGAACATCTACGCTGAGCAATCCTATCAGCAATCGTACTAGTCATCTTCGGCATGGTAAGCGTCATAGGGTCAGATCTAGCAACCTCATTTTTCTTCCCCTTGGAAGAAGTCAAGTCAATCACAAGCTTCTCGATAGTAGGGGGACCCTCATGAGCAGCGGAAGAAATCTTCGATTTTTTCTCAATCGGCATCTCTTGAGCAGGTAGGGAAGATCTATTATTTCCATCTTCATTCACATCAGGCTCCACAACAGTGATTGGACGAGCCAATGCTTTAGCTTTAATCCACTTTATCTCATTTCTCGAAGGTAGCACACATTCCTCCCGGAAAAAAGGACTAAGCCACTAACGCCATTCATGATACTCAGCAGGGATACCTAAAGTAATGTGCACTTTCTTTATATCTGGATAAGTCTTGGAAGTTGAGCCAAATTCTGAATCTACATAGACAGAGGAAAAAAATTAGTAAATCAGATAGTAACTCAGCAAAAGCACAGAGCAACCTAAAGATCAAACAGTTTATGACGAAACCTCGGCTGTCCACAAGCCAGGCTTGGCGGCCTAACTTTCTTGGCTCAACCAAACAGCAGATGAGCTCAGCCCAAGCTGGTTTTTTCCTTATTTTTCTATCTCGGACCAGCAGGCAGGGGGCCTACATGCCCATCATTTCAACAGGTCGGGAGGCCCACATCCTCTTCATTCCTCTTAATTGCCTGCTTGGCCCACTTTAGGTTCAAGAACCTAAAGAGCTTGAGCTATACAGCTAGCCCAGTACTGCGCCTCAACGCCTCAAGTCGCGGTCCCAACCACACAGCTGCCATTAGCTCCAGCCAAGCCGAGTAACCCAAGTCGTGGCCCCTGCCACACCACATTTTACGCCCATACCGAGCCGACTCTTGACCTCTGCCAGTCGACGTGCCGCACTACCCCTACGGCTGCTCTACGGCAGCACCACCTAAGAATAAGACAAAGAAAATTAATATTTTCTTACCCTGGTGCGGCACGGAGAAGACAAAGAAATCAACGGAAGACGGTTATTTGCATGGGCAAGCAAAGAAGAATGTTAAGGGAGGGGGAACAAATATCCTCTAGCTTTCTTTCTTTCTTGTAGGATTAAATAATTCCCTCCGAAGTTGATTTAGTCCCCTACTTAAGGTAGGCTTAAATAGGCTTTGGTGGCGATTTATTTCCCTTTTCTAGAAGAATCTAATTCCAAGTCAAAATGGCAAAGTTGGAGATCTCTACACATACTGCCCTTTCTTGCGAGTAGCCCAGCAGGTGTGGGGCATTTGTGGAGCCAAAAATAATCCAAAAAATCATGGAGGTGACACGTGGACTTTTGGGTTAAAAAGACAAGATTATCCTCAAGGCACACCTGGATTTCCATGCGCATGCAACAGACAATAACGGCTCAATCAAGGAAGAGTCAAAGGTGATCAATATGGTATTTATTCAAATCCCTATCATCCAAGGTTCTAAAAGTCGCTAGGCGCTAGTTGGGCGGCGGGCTGGGGCCTAGCGCCTAGGCGGCTAGGCGGGCGCTTAGGCGGCTAGGCGGGCGCCTAGGCGGACTAGGCGGATTTAAGTAAATCTATCATATTTCGTGTAAATAAGTGTCTGCTTATACTTGAAATATATATAATTTCATCATAAACTACAAAATAGAATGCACATATATCATGAAGTATTTAAACATAATGAAAACATGTGAAATAAGGATATAATGTGTGTTCATTTAAGTATGCAACAAGTCTATTACAATTTATTGGAAAAAAACAAAATGCAAAATGAAAGTTATCTATTTTCTGTCTAAGTGAGTTTCAACCTAGGCGGGTCTAGGCGGGTGCCTAGGCAGTCTAGGCGGGTGCCTCAGCAGGTCTAGGCGCCCTTTCTTAATTTTCAAACGCCTAGGCATTAATCGGGGCGGCAGACTGGGGCCTAGCGCCTAGGCGGGGCCTAGGCGGCGCTAGGTGGGGATTTTTAGAACAGTGCTCTCATCACTCCTCATCAATCCTTTACTGATTTTATTCAAAAGGTAACTCCCAAAACTTTCTACTTAATTTAGGAATAATTGCCATGTTAATTGCATAATATCTTGCAATTATTCACCTAATTACACCATATATGGCCGGCCACCCTCCTATCAATACCCCACTTAAGCCATTTGCTACCCACAAACTCCTAAATACATTCTTTTCAAAATTCTAACTTTGGCATCGGAGATTCTTCGGCCAAAGCCCCTCATTCATCATGGGCGCACAAGGCTTTTGACCTTAATCTTAGGTGTTATTATTTTGCAGGTGCATTTTCGTCAAAGGAGAAGATGACAGAAATTTACATCCACAATATATATATATAGGTAGTCCACTTTGTATCTTTGTTTGATGAAATTGTTTCTTATTTATTACTCTCTGTACATATGTTTTGAGTTTTCAATTTTGTGTGTTTTTTTTATTCTGCCAAGGCTTTTTATTATGCGGACTTCAATTGGTGAGTATCACTTCTATATTAATATAGTTTCTTTTGTTGCAGATGATATGAAGAACTGGAATTAGTGTACCTGATGGAATGAGAATTTTAATTTTCTGCTTAGGCAATGAAAGTGTTGAAGTTGGGTTTAGATTATGGTTTTCATTTTTTGTTCTTTTGTCTTGTTGATACTCTCTTCAATTTGATTAGGTCATGTTTATAAATGAAACCGTTTACCGATTAGATCGAGAGAGTGCATAAAAAGATTAGTGATGATATTTATAATTGAAAACTGGCAGTAGCATTCGGACATAAAGGAAATTTTTTGTAGCTTTATTTATTTATTTATTTTTATCAAGCGATCGATAAACGAGTCAAACTTGAAAGCCTGTCCAAACTGTGGAGGAATATTATTTGAACAACTAGGTTTTGGTGTGTTTGTTTGTAACTTTTTTTTTTTCAACGATAGATTTGTTAGATTAAGTGTTAGATTAAGGATCGATGGGGTTCGAACATGTGGTGCAAGGGCAACACTCCTCTCTACCACTTTTTTTTTTTTTTTTTTTTTTTTTTTGAAATCATCCTCTCTACCACTTTGGTAGAGAGCCACTTGCAAGTTTGTTTGTAACTTAAAACAATGTGTTAAATTCACAACCACAATAACTATAGTGACTCATTAATGTCTATACCTAACAATGGTAAACAACTAACGCAACACAATTTTAGAGGCAAGTAGCGCCCGCGATTTAAAAAAAAGCATCTTATATGCGCATGAGCATGTTTATTTTCGCACATTTATACTTGATAAAGATTATACACTTAAATCTGAATTATTAAGCAGATTTCTTATTTAAATGACATATTCAAATTGACAAGAAAACTACTTCGTACTATAGTCTATTGATATTCTTTTTCACTTGTAAGTAAGATGTCATTACTTTTGAATCTCATGAATGGTAAGTTCGATCCTTAGTGTAAATATATTGTTGCATAAAACATTGACAATCAGTAAAAAATTAACTTTCAAATTTAATTGGACGATATCAATATAAGATTTGCATTAATTTTACGACATCATTTTGAATATTGGTAACTATTTTTAATAAAGTTACACAATCATTAAAGTTTACTGTATAATAATGACTGAGATTGTAGAAGGATATAGTTTATTACACACTATCAACATGATCGTTACACCATGAACTTCTTGTTACAAAATAAATATAAGTTTTTTTCCTCTTTCATTAAATTTTCAAATAAAATAAGAATTCACACAAAAAAAACCCACCCAAGTAATTAACTTTATTTTTTTTAAATATATTATTATTTTTTTTTTTTTGTTTTCTGTTTTTTTCCAAATCAAAAAATCAAAAAAGCCAATTGCCACGTGCGTACACGTGTGGCAAGAGGCTAATGTTTTTTAATGGAGTTACAATATGATGCTAGCATTATGTATGAATTACAAGACAGGTAGGCTAACTAGTGTGATAATACATAATTGACGTAATTTTAGTTCTAATAAAATTGTTATTATTTTAACAAGGTTGAGTTTTACATTGTAGACGTCATATTATTCTATCAAGGTATAATTTTATGCATAGAGATAATTGCATTACAAAAACATTATTCATTAAATATATAACGCTTTACTTAAAAGATATTGTATACTAAAACCGAAATCTACCAGCATATGAAAATAAGAGTACCAATAAACTAGAGCGGCTTGGTGAAGAAAATAACATGTTGAAAATTAACTGCGGTAAGTGTACGTTGGAGAGTCATCCTACATAGAAAGCATGACATAATATATTACTACTTATAAATGAATGGTTCTATTACTACTAGCATTATTGTCTTCTATAACAAAATTCAATATGTTAGGCTGTGCGTTGGGATAATGTTGATGTATTTAGTAGTGGACCATTGGTATTCAACTTTGAAATCTTAACATTATATTCTCTCTATTACTCGCCTGCAGTGGTAAATATTTATGTTGTAAATGATTAGGAAGTATGTCTACTTTTGGCATACAAGAGATCATATAGACGTCCCTCTATAGGTTTGGTACAGGGAAGCATATTCCACACTGGCCCTCTTGTTATATATAAAGATATGAATACATAGTAATATAATGTAAGGGGTACATCACGAATTTCTTTGCTGAGTTAGATATGAACCGCTTGCATGATTTTTATGTACAAAAATATTATGTAGATACGATTTTGATTATATAAAAGATTGAGACATATGACAGCAGAATATAACATCAATATAGAGTAATTAATATTAAAGGAAATTTAGCCATAAATCAATAAAAAGTTTACTAATTAATCATATATCAATGCATAGGTTTTCTTTTGGACTTAATCAATGGACTATTTACATTATTTTAGTATAAGTTAATAAAGAAAGCCCAAGTTACTATAAGCCATTATAAAATTACGTTTTTGCCCAACAACTCTCCCTTTATTCGTGTGAAGAAGCTGTTAACTACATTGTAAAAGATGAAGGATTGGTACAGAGGAAGAGGAAGAAGACAGAGAGAAACAAGAGAGATTCTAGAGTGAGAGAGTTTAGAGAGAGAAATAGGATTTGTATTAACTAACTCAAATGAAGATTACACATACTGTTTATATAGAAATCCTAACTACTTTAACCAAATACTAACTACCTAACTATATTACTAACTGTATTACATTTTTACCCTTAATACTCCCCCTCAATCTCAACTGGGGAAACTCAGTTTGAGATTGGAAGCATTGAGAAAATATCAACACTTTGAGATTGGAAGCATAGTAATCTGAAAATATCAACGCTTTTCAGTTTGAGATTGGAAGCATTGTAGATTTAGGAAAACCGCCATTGGATTGATACCCAAACATCTGTCCACATGTAGCACTTTGACTAGAGTCAACACTTTGGATTAGCCTGCTTGAATCAGAGCTCTCCTCCACACTCCGCTCATTGAGGTCTAAAGCTGATGATGCTTTAGAGTTTCAGGAAAATGAGATTATGCATGCCCAGGACAAGTTGCGGTCAACACGTGCAAAGTTGGCTGTTACAATCCCAGCCCAATTGTATCCGGGCAGAAACGAGATCAAGTTCATTGTCGATGGTAAATGGCGGATTGATCCCCGACGCCCAATTGTTCGCAACAACGGATACGAAAACAACGTCCTGATCATAACATAACACACACAAGTGTACCCCATAACCTCTTTGTAGCTGTTGACCAAAAACCTCTGTCTGTCAGTCCAAATTTCTTCCACTGCCTTACAAATAAAGACACCCTGTATGCCTCTGCCTCTATCAGCAGTTTTACACAAGAACAACCTTCTATAAAGTAGTTGTAGCACACCCTCATGCCGGTATAACAACTTCTTACGGGATTACCCTTCGTGGGATTCACCGTCAACAATCTCATTCAACTTGGCTTCGGCCTTTAATATTTATAAAAACAGAAAATTAACAAACTATAGTGTGGCATCGGCCTTAACTATAGCACCACGGGATCGCCCTTTGTGGATTTTACCAAAAACAACTTCTTTGAACAATGGCATCGGCCTTCACAATTTCAACAACTGAAAATCAACATTTATGTAGGATTACCCTTCGTGGGATTTACCTACTTAAAACACGGGATTACCCTTCGTGGGATTTACCGTTAACAACTTCTTCTACCCTTCGTGTAACCGGACTTACTGTAGATTCATACTAACAACTGAGTTGGTTAGACTCTGAAATTATAGGCTAAGATAAGGGAAACATACTGCACAAACTCCTCAATAAGCACCTTCACATGAAAATTTTGAGCTGGGCATTTCGACAGACACATGAATTGCGCATAGGTCTAATCTTTCTTTCATAGCAGAGAACAGAGTACAAGCAAAGAATCCAATCACACAGTTCTTCAAGCAATTAAAATCCAACTTTCAATTCTTACAGACTTATCAGACATCTTGATGAACAATTTCAACTTCAAGATTAACAATATTCAACACTGGAATCTTCAGAACATCAATCCATTGGCATCGGCCTTATCATTCAATTAACAAGAACTCATATTTCATCATCTTTCAACATATGACATCGGCTTTCACACTTAATCATGCATAAAATCCCACAATATATGTCTAAGACATTTTCACAAACACCGCAGAAAAGGATTAAAGATACAGAAAACAACCTGAACCCCGAAATCGACGATCTTAGACCCATCAGAGTCAACCAAGATGTTACCGAACTTGATGTCGCCGTGGAAGCATCTGTGACCATGGAGATACGACATGGCATTTAGCGTCTCTCTCAACTTCTGCCAGTCTCGAACCCAGAAGCTGACCATGGCGTTGAGGCTACTCAATACGCAATCAATCTTTGCAACAAACTGTGAAACAAACACCATTATCTCGAAAAACTCCGATTTGAAACAAACTTTGCATTGATCTTCACATGAAAAATGCTAAGCAGGGCAATTCGTCAAACACGTGGACTGCACCCATGTCTGACCTTTCTTCCATACCAAAGAACAGAGTAGAGATCCAAGAATTCATTGTCCCATTCCTTCAAACAGTTGGAATGCACAGAATCATAACCTGAAGAACTCCCAAGATTTGCAATCTTGAACAAACAACCATAAAAAATTTGCAATACCCAATACGCAATCAAGCCGTGATGCTCGTCGCTGCCATCAGCAAGCGCAACCATCAGCCCATATGGGATTGGAATCGGTGAAGCCGCCATTTCTCCGAAGTCGAACAAGCCGAGAACTTTGCCTCGGTTCTCCAACTTTCGATCTCTCGCTTTCAATCGGGCACAAGGAGACTCATGAATTTGATCAGAAAGAAATCAACTCAAAAACAAATCAACCTAAAAGAATGATCGCGAACGCACCCAGAAGCTTATCCTAACACCTAATGAAAATTTGGAAAAGAAACTAAGCTGGAAACATATGTAAAATAATGGGAAGTGGAACCACCAGAATCCATGGCGTGAGCCTGGTGGCTCTGATACCATGTTAACTACATTGTAAAAGATGAAGGATTGGTACAGAGGAAGAGGAAGAAGACAGAGAGAAACAAGAGAGATTCTAGAGTGAGAGAGTTTAGAGAGAGAAATAGGATTTGTATTAACTAACTCAAATGAAGATTACACATACTGTTTATATAGAAATCCTAACTACTTTAACCAAATACTAACTACCTAACTATATTACTAACTGTATTACATTTTGACCCTTAATAGAAGCCTTGCGTTCAACAGACGAACTATCGCGTGAAGAAGCCATGCGTTCAATAGAGGACAATCGCACCAAAGTTTCAATGGCGACGGAATTTTTTCTTTGATTTTAACTGCGACTTTAATCATGATGCATGGTTGATGCATACGATTCAAAATCTTCTAAGATTTTCAGTTTTCTGCTGTGTTTGGAGATCAACCATACTTGGTGTTTGGTAAGTTGAGGTATGTGTTTTTTTTTTCCGATTATGTTCTATGCATTCAATCGTTTTCTCTTTGTTTATTTTCATTAAAATGATGTAGTTTTGTGATTTTGTACTAAATTTGAATTTAAATTTTTCAAAATTTGGCTTTGCCTATGGTTGTGGATATGATTTGATAATTTGTTGCTCTGAAATTTAAGCTTCTTCGAATTCTCAGTTAATTACAACTTTGATGTTCGTTGGGTAGAGTTTTGGTGCTTGTTTGATTGTGTTTGAGTGTTAGTGGCATCTTTTCAATTTCGTAGGAACTTCATCGCAGTGTTTGTTTATGTTTTGTGTTAGTAATTTCAGTCCTTTTGTTTTTGTTTTAGGATAATGGAGCTTTGTGTGATTGCAAGGTGTACATACAAAATGGAAACTGTGTTGTTTCCAGTTTCACATAGTTCTTCATTTGTTGACGTTTGCAAAGTGATTCGTTTGAGGTTTAAGGAGTTGTATACGAGGAGTTTCATGTTAGGTATTCGTGGTCGGATTATTCTAATTGTGTACTAGAAAATGAGAATGACTTTGATATGATGTTGGCATGTTTGACAATAGCAAAGGAAAAATCAGTTGATATATTGGTAAATGATGATAGTGTGTGCAATGAAGTTTTGTCAACGGGTAATGATCTAGTACAATGGAACGATGACATTTCTTTATCATGTGCTACAAGTTTACGTTGCAAAGATCGCAATAACTTCTTGGGAAGGTCAAAGACAACTAGTAGCAAGGCTTTGTTTTCTATTGAATGGTTGCATTATATTTCATCACGTTGGGCAAAAATTTGAGGATGGGGTAGAATATTTTGGTATAAAATTGTGTAAGTATGCTCTTGAGGCAAGTTTTAGTTGTGTATATTTGAACAATGACAAAAGTAGCTTTGTTGTTGTGTGCTCCAAAAAAAAATAGTGATGGACGTGGTTGGCATGTTTGTGCTTCCCAAGGTCAAGCTACATGTTTCTTTGTTATCAAGACACTAAACAATGTCCATACATGTTGTCAGATCCTTGAATCTAAGAGTAAGATGATGAGTTCTCGAGTTGTGTCTTCACTTTTTGTTGATAGGATTCGTGCAAAACCAGGACTAAAACCGATTGAGATGATAAAAGAGTTTAAGGAATATTATGGGCTTGATATTTCTTACCATCATGCATGGTATTGGAAAAGAATTGGCAAAGCTAGAAGTTCATGGTGATAAGTCTAAATTATTTAATGAGTTAACTTGGTATTCAGAGGGTATTAAATCAACAAATCCTGGTTCTGGTTGTGACCTGGAATGTGATCCATTAACTCAACACTTTGAAATTTTTTTGTCTCATTTGGTGGTTGTATAGCAGGATTCAAATATTGTTTTCCCTTGTTGTTTATTAATGCAACATTTTTGAACAGTAAATACCAAGGGCACCTTATTGCAGCATGTGGAAAGCAAGGAGATCAAGGTATGATTAAGTAGTATTTTTTTTGTTTATGTTGTACTTGTTGAAGCTTTTGGCTTAGGTTTATGTTTTACAATATAAAGTACAAGTTTAGGGTTGATTTAGAGTTTAGGGTTTTATAATGCGTACTAAGGATTGAAGATGGAATGGGTTTTTGGGGGTGGTTTTTGGTGTAGGGTTTTAGAAATTTTGGGGTGGGGTGGAGCTTATGGCTTAGGGTTTAGCTCGCGGGCTTTGGGCGGAGCTCAAAACCTACGAGCTAAACCCTAAGCCATAAGCAATTAACCATATACGTTGCGTTTTCTTTGAAGAGATAATTTATTTGTTCTTAGCAAAGTCATTCAACAATTAGATTCTAGAGTTTCAAGAATTTCCTGAATTGCCTTGTTGGAAGGCATTCAAAAGAAATTGATGGTGTTGAATGCTAATCGTAGATTGGAAGCTGAGAAGTGGACTAAAATTCTTTGTCCGGAGATGGAGAAGACTTTGAAGGGTGCAATAGATATTGGTAGGTTTTGGTCTATTCACTGTTCAAGTGTGACAATTTTATAAGTGATTGAGGATTGGTCTGTGATGGTTGATTTAGATTCAAAGACTTGTTTTTGTCGTCTTCGGTAGATTAATGGGTTTTCGTGTGCGCATGCATTGATAGCCATGGTATCAATATGAGTATATGTTTATAATTATATTGAAGATTATTTCAAGGCAGATTTATATCTGATTTTTCCTGTACCAACAATTGGGAAATGATTGGACAATGATGGTTCAGTTGATCAAGATCAAGTTGTGCTCCCTCCAATTACTAAGCGGCTTCCCATAAGACCTGTAACAAAGAGGATCAAATCTTTTTGTGATACGAAAAGAGCCTTAAAGTGCAGTCAATGTGGTTTGGTGAAAGGGCACAATAAGAAGACATGCAAGGCAATTATTAATTGAATTTGAATTTTTAGTTTATGTATGTTGACACATTTGTTTCCTGGTTCAGTTTTTATCATTTGAATTTGGACAGTAAAATGTAGTGTGCATTTTATGCTTCTGCTTTTGTCTTTGAATTCAGACACTTCGCTTCAGTGTATGTTTCCTAGTTCAGTTTTTACCATTTGAATGTGGATACTGGAAAGCAGTTTTTGTATTTTGCTTCTGCTTTCACCTTTAGATTCAGACACTATAATGCAGTTTCCATTTTGTACTTCTGTTTTTGCCTTTGGATTCAGACACTGCGTTGAAGTTTCTGTTTTGTGCTTTTGTTTTTGCCTTTGGGTTTAGACACTGCGTTGAAGCGTTTGTTTCCTGGTTCAATTTTTACCTTCGAATTAGACTTTGCTTTTTCGAATGTCTATCTTGATTAGCCACATCAAAATAGTTTGTTTATTGATAAATTGATTTGAATTTTTGTGGGTGTTGTGGAGCTTATAACATAGAGTTTAGGTCTCGGGTTTTTTTGAGGTGTGTTGTGGAGCTTATAACATAGAGTTTAGGTCTCGGGTTTTAAAAATATGCATTGCATTTTCTGTTTTGTCTAAAGGCATTTTCATATTCAAAATGTAACAAGACAAGTATCAGATAAACAAACACATGATAATCATCAACATAAATTCATCTAATTTCGAGAACTAACATATATCCAATAGAGTGATATCATATAAGCTTCTTGATATCACACCTAGAAACATATCATCATACTTCAAAAGGACCAACATTATTGTCTTGGAAGACTTTGGACCAACAACATTCAAATGAAGTCATACTTCAAAAAGGCTAACAAAAAAGGTTTACGAAATTAAGATAATATTGTTTTCAAATGAAGTCATTCTTCAAGCTCCAAAGTGCAGTTTTTGTGGCGTAGAAGCCTTTGGATCAACAATGCTCTATACTTTGCCATGAAATTTTTGGTGACTGTATTTGGAACAGTTATTCCTTGTGCAAGAAAGTCCATGTAAAACATGATAGTCATCCCACAATCCAAGCTGCAAAACAAGATGTAAGTATAAAACCTTGCAATTTGTCTTTGTGTTTACTATTATACGAAATAAGTGAGACATTTGTACTTACTCAATTGAATCTTGTTGTACACAATCATCAATTTCTTCAAACACATACTGACAACTGTTATTCAAAATCCACGATAGAGTTTGCTCCTCAAAGTTGTTAAGGTCTTTCTTTGTCATTGTAGGCACTTTGTTTCCTTCACCCGACAGTTGGCTGTCAGCACATTTGTTGGCTCTGTGTATTTTATTCATGGTGGTTATTTCGTTTAGTTTAATCGTCGCTTCCCATGCTTTTTTTCTTAGGTTATGCGTTTCATTTCAAATTCTAAATTTTGTGGATTCAGACACTGCAGTGTCTGTTTTCTGTTCCGTGATTGTGCATTGAGATTCAAATAGGTTTGTGGATTCAGACACTACAACGCAGTGTCTATTTCTTGTTCTGTGGATTCAGACACTTTGTTGCAATGTCTGTTTCCTATTTTGTAATTGTGCATTCAGACTCAAATAGGTTTGGATTCAGACACTGTAACGCAGTGTCTATTTCTTGTTCTGTGGATTCAGACACTTCGTTGCAGTGCCTAATTCCTGTTCTGTGATTGTGCATTCAGATTCAAATAGGTTTGTGGATTCAAACACTACAACGCAGTGTCTATTTCTTGTTATGTGGATTTAGACACTTTGTTGCAGTGTTTGTTTCCTATTCTGTAACTATGCATTGAGATTCAAATAGGTTTGTAGATTCAGACACTACAACGCAGTGTCTATTTTTTGTTCTATGAATTCAGACACTTCGTTGCAGTGTCTATTTCATGTTATGTGCTTTTACGTTAATGGATTCAAACACGAACTTTATATTTTTTTTTTCTTTTACAATTGAAACATGTCCCCAAAAAAAGTTAAAGGGATACATAAACAAGCGAAAGGCAGTACTTCAAAAACAAAAGCAAAATGGCAAGAAAACAGAAGAGCATATGATCGAAAAGCTAAGCACCCCGACCATGCGTAGTTTAGGTGCAACATGACTGCCTTCAACACGATTGTTCAAGAGGTGAAAGGCATCCTCAATAGTAAGCAAATTGACTTGATAAAGAAAACTCCATTTTGGCCCTTAATAAAGACATTCTACGAGGGACGTATGAGTAAGGATGACATAGTCAAGTCGAACCTCGACTTGAACGAGATGGTGAAAGTTTTCAACCATCAAACCAAGTCATTCAACTTTGGGAAACAAAGTATCAAAATAACCTCCAAATTAGTGACGAAGGTTTTGGGGCTACCAAATGAAGCAAAGATGCCTAAAATGATGGGGCCAAGGTACAACTCAACTTTCCGACAAAGGTATTTTGGTAAATGGGCAATATCGAAAGTGAGACTTGATAATGCACTTCGAAAAGCAATTACATGGGCTACAAATCCACCGCAACAGAATTCAAATCAAGCAAAAGGAAAAGGAAAAGAAATGAGTGAAGAAGAGTCTGAAGTTGTTGACTACGACAAGGATGTGGTATTGTTAATCCTTCTTGAGTTATGCCTCACGATGCTTTTTAGCAACTATGCCAGCATGCTAAACTCGAAAATTGTGGAGTATTGCGAGAAGTTAGAGGAGTTAGCTAAATATTCATGGGCTTAATTTGTTTGCAGCTACATCAACACTTCATTGGTTGAACACGCTAAGGTGAAAGAAACTGAAAATAAACCAATGGGACCAATCGGTGGTTGCATCATTATACTTCCAGTGAGTCCAATATATATATATATATATATATATATATTGATGTTTTAATAGTATAAAAATTAGCTTCTAACCTAACATGTATTTCATTATTTTTTATGCAGTTTCTGTTGTGTGAGAGAACCACTCTCATACAACCAATGATTGGGAAGGAGAACTCCACACCAATAATGACAAAATGGATCCTTCAAGAGTTGCACACCAAATTCAACCAATCAGGGAATGTTCAAAATATTGAGGTATAAACATACTCATAGCATTATACGCATGTTTTACTTTTGATCATACATATTATAACATAATAACTTTCATGGTGCAGCCATTTTTCAAGGCACAAAGTGAGATTGATGATTGTGATGATGTGGAAGATTATGATTATGGAAATCATGATGATGTTAGGGATGAAAATTTTGCTAGTGTGACAAATAAGGATGGTGAAGAGGATGAGGATGACGAGAATGAGAAGAGTGACGAGGATGAAGGTAGCAAGGATGAAAATGTAAGTAAACAATAACTGCAATGAAGTTTCTTAATTTTTATGTTAAGTTTTAAATGCATTGCAGTTTTCAATTATTAACATTTGAATTTTATGATGAATGTTAACAGAAACAACAAAAAGATGTTCAACAAACAGATCGGATGACAAAAATAATGGAAGAACACGTGGAAATGATGAACAAGAAAATTGAAGATTTGGAAGATATAAATGTGGCGTTACAAGTTGAGAATGGTATGTTCAAACATGAAAATGAGAAGTTGAAGAAGAGAATAAAAGAGTTGGAAGCCAAGATAACTGAAGAGCAATTAGGGACATCAAAAGACAACACTAACAACCAAATGCTCGAAAAATACCAAGAGGATCATCCCGCCACTAGTATGGACACTGTAGCAGACTTTGCCAATCCTATGGATGTTTCAACTCGGCAAAATGAAGCAAATGTTCAGGAGAATGCAAGTACAACTCCAGAAGGTCCCAAAGTTGATGTTGTGCAAAAAAGAGTTAGAAAGAAGAGAAAGCTATCTTGCTACAAGTATGACACTACAAATAAGAAAAGAAAGAAGCAATATGATGATTTACCTAGTTACAATCAAGAGATAAATGTTGAAACTTCCATGGAAGCTGCCAAGGATGATGGTGGTAAACTTGAGCTACTGGAGCGTGCTAATAAGAAGCCTAAAATGAAAGTTCAGTTGTCAAAGCTAAAATGGGGAAATAGTCTAGTTTGGAATATGCTTACTCCAAAAGAGAAGGAGGTTATTGGAGACTACATGCTAAATTCCGATAAAGAGTAAGTTCATTATACCTTTGATTTAATAGAGCACTTTGGTTACAATATGATTTAGTGCTAATGTTTATAAATTTTGACTTTGAATGCTCAATCAAATTTTTTGGAAAGGAAAAAGAGACACACTGAACAAGTTCAATGTGAAAGAGATTGTAACCTAACTCACAGTAATCCAAAGTGTAAGTAACAAATAAACCTACTACAACAATAATTCAAAGTGTACTTTGCATTGCCTATGCTAACACAACTTTCTAAATGAATGTGCAAAAGGTTGTTGAAGTCTACATTGAAATGGAGGAGGAAAAACTCAGTAAAGAGAAGTTACAAACACCACAATTCATGTCAACCTATACTTGGGTAAGTATCCTAATCTACCTTAATTTTTACAAAATCAGGAATTAGACATTGTGTTGTAGTGTCTGAATCTAAAGAAAAAATAGGACACTGCGTTGCAGTATCTGAATCTAAAGAAAAAACAGAATCAGAAATTAGACCCTGTGTTGCAGTGTCTGAATGTATAGAACTAAGTATATATAATACAATTACTAGAAATTAAGAACATATTTCAAACTCGTAGGCTCGTAACTAATGAATTTCACTTAATTTTTATAACAAATGATGAAAGATTATGTGGAGCTGACATGGAGCCAAAATTTATATGAGCCGATGTGGGAGAAACTTGGAGATGTCGATGACATATTCTTTCCAATAGTTTCTGAAAAGGAATCTCACTACACATTGCTTATCTTCCACAAAAGACTACAAAAGTGGACACACTACAATCCATTGAGGACCCTAAACATTAAGAGTACTGAAAGATGCATCGACATAGCTAAGCAATTGGTAAGTAATAACATTTTGTCATTATTTTCTTAAGGTACAACAAAAATAAAAAACTAAGATAATGATTATTGTTTTGACATCAAGAAACAAATTGTCGAAGAATGGATGCTCTAGGGAAGAGGCCGGTGCTAGAAAGTGTGGTGAAGGAAGGCTGGAGAGTTAGGTGTGGTGGTGGGCCAGCAGCTGGCCGGAATTCGACACAGAGAGATGAGATGAGGGCTCGGTGAGGGAGGCTCAGGGGCTGCGCTTCCTTCAAGTTCGATTCGACTTCGATGGAATCAATGGAACAGAAGTGAAATGGGATTATGACCTAAAACCAAATGAACGGCATAGATTAAATCCAAAGAAATGAACGGTTTAAATAATTCTCTTATAATTAAAAAAATAATATATATAATATTTATTTTCGGTTCGGTATGGGAATACCAAAAAAATGGAGATGCAAAACCGAATCCCGTAAAAAAATTTTGGTTTGGTTTGGGATGACATACCGAAAATTTTGGGAATTTTGGTTTACGGACTATATTTGTTATATGCCCAAACCAATTTTAACATCCAAACAAGCTCAAATTCAAAACCCAAAGGTATAGTGTGCAAAGTTACACCAAATCTCTCAAAACGTGAAAATTCAAAAACACAACTCAAATAACCTAAAACGTAAAAATTGAGGAATAAGAAGAAAATAGGAAGAAACAAATTACCTTAATCGTGATTTCTCAGTTGCAAGTGCAAATTGTTCGTTGGAATCAGCGCAAGTACAAATTGTTTGTCGGAATTGTTCGTCGGATGATGAAGGTGGTAGGAGGCGATGGAGGTTGAAGGTGTTGTGAGGTCGAAAAATGGAGGTTGAAGGTGGTAGGAAGCGATGGAGGTTGAAGTCTGAGAGTGTTTTATGGCTGCTGCGCGATTTACAATGAAGGAGACAGAAATGTATGGTGTTTTAAATGATAATGGCATCATTTGTAATTTTAATTTCATTGAGGTGTTTTATCTTAAAGTCTCATTGACTTATTTATAATTCCAATAAATTTGATTGACCTATTATTAATATCATAACTTTTAATTGATTTTATACAAAATCATCCTAATATTAATTTGTGAAAGATTGACATTGTTATTTATGAGTCTATTCACATCTCATATACGTAGGGCTAGAAAAAAATTCCGAATTACCCAAACCCAACTGAAAAATCCCAAAT
The DNA here is from genome assembly GCA_035220775.1 of Malus fusca. Lineage (NCBI taxonomy): Eukaryota > Viridiplantae > Streptophyta > Magnoliopsida > Rosales > Rosaceae > Malus > Malus fusca. The sequence goes on from CM069070.1 coordinate 25,128,296, forward strand.
AAAAAATCCCGAAAAATTTGGTAACCCATACCGAAAAAAATCTCAATGATTCGGTACAGGAATTGGAACTTGGTTGGCAGATGTTCGGGAATCCCAAACCAACTTTTTTTTTTTTGAGTTGAAACGATAATAACTTTATTAGAATTAAGAAGATGGCATACAATCACCCAAGAGGGTACCCTGGATTAAATCTGGAGGGTCCTCGAACCAATGAAAATTAGAAGGAAAATCTAAGGCCAACTTGGCCATTCTATGGGCACTGGCGGAACGACTAATATGACTAAATTTATAAGACCCAAAACCCCTCAAGTACTCCCGAACATCCTCCAACAATAGATCCTAAGAGGAGGACCTTCGTTTCAAACTCCCCACCCCCTGAACAACCTGCAAGGCGTCACACTCTAAAATAATGCACTGCACATTTCGTTGGAGAGCCCAGTGAAGACCTTCTCTAGCCGCCATTAATTCAACCGTGTAGGGGTTATTGACATGGGTAATTCGACAAACGAAACCACCAGCATAGCTACCGGCTTCATCCTGAAATACCACACCAATTCCCCCCACCTCAGAAGCAGCACGAAAAGCACCATCCACGTTTACTTTAACCCAACCTGCAGGAGGAGGAAACCAACGGGACTGCAAAGGATAGGTTGATTATGAGATAAACGCTGAGCATGTGTATAGGCATCCAACTGGAGATTCACAGTATAACTGACCAGAACCGGGTTCTCAATCCTGCCATCCCACAAAAGAGCATTCCTGGCACGCCATATTGCATGAATGAGCATAAGAAACAAATCACATCGGGTGGGAGGAAGAAACTCAATAATCATCGAAAACCAATCCTAAAAGGATGAAGCTGCCGAAAATCGTTGGCCCAAATTCAAATTAGAGGAGGAGAAAACTGTTCGGGCAAATGGACATGCACTAAATACATGTAGCGCCGACTCCGAAGAGGAACTACAAAAAACACAAATGTTGTAACCGTTGGGTAAAAGACTAAAAAGAATATATATATATATATTCTTTTTAGTCCCATAGATAATGTACTTAGAGCATTTCCAAGATAGTCCATAAAATTAAATTTAAAGTGCCACGTAGGATTTTTTTGTGTTCCAAGAGGGATGTCAAATGAGTCTTCAAATTTAGGACTTTTTTGTACTCATAGCATAAACGGCGACTGTTTTCAGAATAAGATGGCAATTTTTCTTTTTCTTTTGATTTATTCGCATGACAAAAGACTTTGAAGAGGTTATTAACTTGACGTTTGTTGGAGTTAACTTATAGTAATATTTATTTATTGACGATTGCAAGATCATCAAATAGTATTTTAGTCTTTTCATTCTTTTCGTTGTGATGCCTTTATGGTGGTTCTACAATTTGCAAGGTTTAGTCCATAACTGTTATCTTTCATGTTGGTTATTATTCTGATTAAAGAACTGTATTGTATTGCTAATAAGTTTGACAAATCAATAATGCATATATTATATTTGCAAGGATTCCAGTCTTTTTTTTTAATGTGAAACATTTGACGCATAACATTCTGTGGTGGCTTAAATTTGATATTTTCGCACCATACAAGTACATCTTTGCTCATCGCTTCATGTCTCAATTTTGAAGTATTTAACTAGAACTATATATAAAGTATTTGTTACGAAATATTGGTTGCTGTAATAAAGTTAGCAAAGATTTGCAATCTAAAGAGATGCGTATTGATGTTGTTATAGAACTAGTACAAGGACTGATCGTTTATTTTGAAAAGTACAGAGAAACTAGTTTGCAGATGTCATAATTAATGCTAAAAAGCTTGCTATTGAAATTAACATTGATTTCGTGGTTCTAGAAAAGCATCAAGTTCGTAGCAAAAGACACTTTGATGAGAATGATTATGAATCATCCCAATCAACTGAACAATCGGCGGAATAATCTTTTAGGGTTCATTACTTCTTACATATAACAGGTCAAGCTATTGGTTCACTAAAGAGAATGTTTGAAGAATATCAAGCATATGATGATATATTTGGGTTTTTGTTCACTTCAGAAATGTTGAATTCAATGGACAATGATAAATTGAAAGATTGTTGTGATCATCTTCAAAACTTTCTCAAGAAAGGTAAGTTCTTTGATGTTGATGGGGATGCATTATTTGTAGAGTTTAAGCTTTTACGAGAGCGTTTGCTGAAAGAAATGAAGACGTTCATTGACATATTGAACTACTTGAAGAGCATGCGTAGTTTCCGGACCACAAGCATTGTATACAGAATTTTGTTGATTGTACCGTTACGATTGCATCTGCGGAAAAAAGTTTCTCAAATTTAAAATTATTAAAAGCATACTTGCAATCAACCATGTTGCAGGAAATGTTAGATGGACTTGCTTTGATATTGAAAGAAAGTGGTTTCTTAGACAAAATTGATTATGAAGGTTTAATTGATGATTTTATAGCAAAGAATGCACGAAAAAGCATCTTTAAGAAACTTCAATGCTAGACTTTTTTTAATTTTTGTTCATTTGTTTCTTAAGATTGAACTGGTTGTTGATTATTTAGTAATATGGTTATTTTTGTAGCTTTCTTTACATTTAATGATATTTAGAAACCGATAATTATTGTGATTTTTTAAGTTTGTTTCTGTATTTTCTTTTTAGCACCAATACATTGGTCAATTTTTTTTCTAAGATTGTCTTAAGAATGGCCCTTTTATAAATTTGGCACAAGGCCCCTAAAATATCTTAGAGGCAGCCCTGCGGTACACACGGTAAGTGCAGGGAAACAGTCCTCGCAAGTTGGAACGGCAAGGGCAGAAACAATATAGCCCCCGCAGATTCTGAGCAGCAGCGGCACGGTGGTACGTTAGGTTTTCTTTAGACCTAGCTCTCGATGCTAAGTAGAATTGTACACCCAAAATACTTTCTTATTTATTATTCACTAAAGCTGTACAATATATACACACGCAAACCTTGTCTTACAAGGAAAACTATAAACACAACATATTTCCTTCCTAATAAAAGACTCCTACAATGTCTCCAATGATTCTTACAATATATATTCTTAACGACTCAAGTTAACAGAAGGTTGTGCCTCGAACCGTGTCTTTCGACAGGGTTCAATCCCGTTTGCTGGAACTTCACAACTCATAATACAAAACATTTCGAAGAGAAAATGTTACTGCAGAGCACGGTGTATTGCTCTTCGTAATCATTTCAACGGGTCCAGCCTTGGTGTATGTGAACATGTCTTCGATGAGGGCCAAATCTTTCCTCCAACCGAGGGAATATCTTAGCAAGGATTTTATACATGGTTTTGTAATACCATTTACTCCACCTCTTGCAAAACGCAAGTGATCCAGTAGCAATTCCAAAGCCAACAATAAATCCAACTTCAGCACCAATCAGATCCCATTCAATTCCGTGCGCAGAATTTGAATGTTTGCCTTCTAATGTTGGTGACAACCTTGCTGATCCGTCATCTATGTTACCTAGCGATAACGGTGGCCCATATAATCCTTTATTGCCTACGAAGGAATCTGCTGAAAAGGACTGAATCTGAGTGCCGGTTGGAATCTTCCCGACTAGTCGATTGTTCGAGAGATTCAGGAATGAGAGGAAATTAAGTTTGGAAAACTCTGATGGAATTGTTCCGCTCAATCTGTTGTCCGAAAGGTCTAATGATTCAAGTTGTCGTAGGTTGCCTAATGACGATGGGATTGAGCCGGTGAGAGCATTACTGGACAAGTTGAGGCCATAGAGGGATTTCAGCACTCCCATATCCTCAGGTATTGATCCACTAAACTTGTTGCATGAGATGTCAATCAAGGTGAAAACAGTTAGAATCTTTACCAACTCCATTTGCAGACCTTTACTGGTAATTGTTATAGCATCCTGATAGTACACCTGCTCGAACTCTAGAACTTGAAATCGGAGGTGATTAATCTTTGACATGGCACCGTCTTCGTCAGCCATCATTGCTTGCCATGTTTTTAAAAAACTTCCTGGTATTTCGCCAATAAAATTATTGCGAGCTATGTCAATAATTTGTAGCTTTGTCCAGGCACTGTTGGTTTTGAGGCATTCAATGCGATCATAAAGTTTGTTGCAACGCAAGACAAGTACATGCAAGCTGGATATGCTCTTCAGTAAGCACGGAAAGACATCTGTTATCTGATTGTTTCCCAGGTTTAACACCTCTAACATTGTGCAATTGGCTAGAGATTTTGGGAACTGACCACCAATCACATTGCCATTGAGGTCTAGAGTTTGTAGACTGCAGGGCCGAGGAAAATTATCTGGAAGAGTGCCAGAAAGTTTGTTTCCCCTTAAATTAAGTACTGCCAGTGTCCGGCTCATCGCAGTCAAGCACTGGGGAATCGGGCCACTTAGAGAATTATTGGACAAATCAAGAACCTGAAGATATGGTTTGTTGCACATTGATTCTGGAATGCTTCCATTTAACTTGTTGCTTGAAAAAGAGAAGAACATAGTGTACGTAAGGAAATCACCAATGTCAGCCGGAATGCTTGAGCTGAAATTATTTCTTGAGTAATCCAGATAAGTGGCCGATTGTGGAAGCATTGGGATTTGTCCCTGAAGCTGGTTGGAATGAAGGTCAAGCATAGACAAAGTAGAAGTAAGATTGAGGAAAGGACCTTGTAGAGTTACCAGAGAGTTGCAAGAAAGATTTAGTTGAACAAGATTACTGATTCTCCAAATCCAGTTGGGTATCTCACCATGAATCTGGTTTTCTGATAGGTCCAAAGTGCTTAATGTTGATTGATTTCTCAAAAAACCTGGGATTCTTCTCAAATTGCCAGAAGCTAACTTCAATGTGGTAATTTTCGGAAATGAAGAATGAGAGGAATTGTGATTGTAATTAATAGACAAGCTATTGCATGAAAGATCAAGACTTGAGAGATTTTTCAGCTGCTGAATATTATTCAGAAGGAAAGAGCCAGTGAAGTTGTTTGAAGAAAGTGAGAGTATTCTAAGCTCTCGTAGATTAAAGATGGACACAGGTATAGGACCTTCCAAACTGTTGCTGCTCAATTCAAGGTTGTATAGGGTACAAATATTTCCAAATTCAGGCAACTGACCAGAGAAGTGATTGTTGGAAAGCTGTAACTTTTGCAGCAAGGGAAGCGAAAACACAGAAGGTGGAATAGTCCCATCAAGTAGATTGTTTCGCAAATCGAGGTTCACCAGATTAGTAAGGTTTTCCCAGTGAGAGGAATTAATCTGACCTGTTAGCTGATTGTAAGAAAGATTTATTATGGTCAGATGCTTTGCCATACTGAAGGATGGAATTGAACCGTTGAACTGGTTTCTCGACAAGTCCAAATAAACCAACTGTGTAAGGTCTTCCATTGATCTCGGGATTGACCCAATGAAATTGCAAGTTGAAACATCTACGTTGGACAGCAGTTTGAGGTTGCCAATAGAGTTTGGAAGCAACTGGCCTGAAAAATTTGCCCCGTTGAGAACCAGGGATTGAAAAGATCCACTCTTCGGAAATTCTGGTAAGGATCCTTGAAGCTGCGGATTACCAGATAAGTCAATACTCTGTAGTGTAGGTACGAGGAAGATCTTCTCCGGAAATGTACCATATAATCCAGAATTCATGAGGAGCAAGGAAGTCAAATTTTTGAACTTTGAGAAGAATTCCGGAACTTGAGTAGACAGATTATTGTTCTCTATCCGAACAACTGAGAGTGATTGAAGCTTCAGTAATGAACTATCAATAGGGCCTGAAAGATTACAAGCTGATAAGCTCAACACTCTCAAGTTTGGGAGTGAAGACGATATCGCTTGGCACCAATTGCTCCCCTGTTCTGATATCCTTACGCCATCTAGATGAAGTTCAACAAGCTCAGAAAACTTCCGAATGAGCACAATCAAATTCGGATTCTCAAGATTCAGTGAAGGATTTCCTGGAAAGTAAAAGGTAGATAAATCAAGAATTTCCAACCTTGTCAAATGTGAAATCTCAATGGGAATTTGCCCGGAATAAGCAGTATTAGACAAGTTTAGATAGCTCAAATTGGTAAGCTTTCCAATTGCAGATGGAATTTCAGAGCCATAACCAACTTCATTGTCGGCCAAATTGAGGTTTTGAAGATGTTGAAGATCAAAGAGGCTGCTTGAATTGCCAATGTTGCCTGAGATACATTCACCACTGATGTCAAGACCAACGACACGTCCATCACTGCAACTAAGACCAGCCCAAGAACAGCAGTCAATGCTTGAATTCCACGATACGAGCTTAGAGGAAGTGGAAGGATCAAATACAAGACTTTGTTTGAAATGGAGCAATGCAAGTTTCTCATCTTGAAGACATTGGCTGTGAACTGGGATGACATTAACACAGAGGTGGATCAACTTAACAGTCATTAAAAATAGAAAGAAATGGAGCAAAGTTTTCATCTTGATAAACTTTTAGAGACACTGCTGGAAGATAATTAGGTGCTGTTAATGGATACGGTGGCTGGCTGCTATAATCTTGTGGAAAACACCTTCATGAAATTTTTCAATATTAGCTCGACTTCGAAGTCTTTAATTAACCATCAAAATAATTTTTCTGACTCGAACCAGGAAAAATGGGGCAGGAAAATAAGGGTTTGAAATATTATATATCTCTTACGTAACAGATGCTATCAACCTTTTCTTTTATATTTTTTACTTGTTTTGCTTGTCAAACCATACAACAACAATGACTTATCCCATTAAGTGGAGTCGACGGTATGAATTTTAGAATGCTATTACGCTCGGTTTTACACCAGGTCTATTGTTAGCTCCAAGTACTTCATATCGTTTCTTAACGTCTTTCCAAATTTTCTCTTTTCTTATGATTTTGCTTGTCAAACAAGATGCAGGAAATTTTAAATTGTGACGATGTCGTTCTCATCGAAAGCACTGTATATGTTACATTTTGATGACAGACAGTTTGGCTAGGTTATTACAGTTTGAATAATTCTTGGAAAACAAAATCATAGAATCTCAATTTTTTTTTTTTTTTGTTCAAAATAACAGAATAATTAGAAGAATCGGTCTTCAATTCTGACCAAGCGGTGGTTGTCTCTCACATCTATATTAATTAATTCTTGTAAGGCCTGGTTATTGCAAAACCGGACCGTCATCATCCTTAAATAATTAGATTTTAAAGATTTAAATGGTGCATGTTTTAACACTATTTTAGGGCCTAAACATATATAATGTAATAGGCTCCCTTCAATCTTATTGCCTGAAAAATATGTACGTAGGTTCTTATGTACCAAATATCTTCACTATTTTGGTTTTTAATTGGTGCTTGGCGTATTAAACAATGAACATGCGAATTTCTAATTTGGAATGCATCATTTTCTTGGTAAGAAATGTTGATTTCAATGCCAAGGATTCTAATCTATAATTTTAGGGTGTATTTTTGCTTATCACCAGGAGAATAGGCACTATATGGCCAGCATTGGCCTAGGCCTACCCTCACTCTTTCAGCTTTCTAAATAACTAGTATTATACTTTCATTTTTTCTTTATAACTCATTATGTGGATTCAGCAGCTTTAATTGGTTTACGAGTAGTTTCTTCAAGCATGATCTAAGATTATTCATTTACTTCAAATATTTGACTTTCCTTTTGTCAATTTACACATATAAATACATTTAAAACATGTAAGTTGTGCGAAACACGCCGTCATTAAAAAAAATACCCTCTGTACGCGCGTGAACCGTGCATGAAGCCAGTAAAAAGTAAAAAGAGACCACCAACAGTGGAAAAACGTAAAAAGAAGACCAACAAACCAAAGATAAATTGTTGTGCAAATAAGGACATCGCCATAAGAATTAAACAATAGACAGTTAGAAAAACTTTGACAAGCACAACCATAGGACAAAGCATTCAGTAATTTCTTGAAACACCAAGAGAAAAATAATATGTTTGGTTGCAAGGACTCCGCTTTATATAACACTGCAGGAGGAAGTTCCTCGGACCTTTCTGCAAAATGTAAACAAAGACATCAACTGATATTTTAATGGAGAAGGGGCATATACAACAAGAAGAATATTATAGATTATATATGAGAGACCTTTCAACTTTCATGGGATGAAAGGAAAAGACCTAACAAAATAATTAGATTTGTCTAATTTGGGTGAATAATTTAATGATTTAATTGACAAATGGGATTTAATTAGGGGCATTAGTGAGAAGAGAATAAAAAAATTAAACACGATTAATTAATAGATTTAGGTGCAAGATAAGTCCACATGACATCTTTTAAGTAGAACAGGCAAATAAAGAAGGTAAGTGGGGAATGTAGCTAATATTCCTCATAGTGTAATTAGTCATTTTGCTATGTTATACTATAATTTGCATATAAAAAAGACTCAGAGCTCGGAAACTGTTATTGTAGAAAACATTTTTGTTCATGAACGTTTTTGTGCCCATACCAACTTAGAGTCTAGACAAGCAAAAGGAGTAGTTGTGTGGTACATATTTCTCGCAGTCTTTGGAGTTCGATTAAATATTCTGCATAATCCGGTAAAAAAAATGTCTCATGCGATGTGATGTGTCCTGCCCTAACTACCCTGTTGTAAGGAGAGGTTATGCTTGGTAGATTCACGATGGTAGACCATTTTCTAGTTGGATTTCGTTGAGTTGTCCGAAGTTAGTCTGAAACTCTAGAATTTAGTGAATAGAAATTGCTCACGATAAAAAATTGTGTTAGTAAATTAGTGATCATAACATTGCTTGGGATCTAGATAGGAAATACAGTGATTACTTTATTAAATTTCCCGAATTATTACTTTATTTGATTGGTTTACATAGTTACAATATGCATCTTTGAGTCATTGAATCGATAAGTTGATGTGATTGTGGAATGGAGTTGGAAAGCATGTAAGATATTTGAATGACGAAATGACAAATCTTGGCTGACATATGATTGTTATGTAGTATGGAACTCTATGTTTTCCGCTATAAAGTATCATGAAAAATGTTAGAGTTTTACAAAGGATGAATTATGTAAGGGCTTGATCCCATCTTAAGGCACATAGGCAATCTAACACAAAGGTGAGATGTAGCCATGATGTACAAGAAAAAGTTAATGCCCTGTCGAATCGTTGTTTTCTTTTTGGTCATATCTCAAAGGCGAGACATGATAAATGAACAGGTACGTGGTGACGTCATTGGTCGATCCTGAACGTAGCTCGGGATCAGGGCGTGACAGTTGTTATCACCCACAAATGTGAATAGTGTTTTTGGTGTCACCAAGCTTCAACAAAAAGATTTGGACAAAAATACCCCCAAGACAAAAAAAACTTCAAAGGCATCCCAAAATATGCATCAAATAAGGCAGGGGCATTTTCATCATTTTAACAGTGTTTTTTTAATAATTAATTTTTTGTACATTTTTTTATTTTTTAATTAGTACCTCACAATAGGCTAACAATAATGTGATTCATAATTCAATATTATTTTCTCTATTTTTAAACGCGTTCAAAACATCTTAAGAGGCATGTAAGTAATGTAGGTTATAAAAAATGTTCGCACGCGGATAATAATGTGGTTAAATTAGTTGTTAAATGATTTTTTTTCAACAAACTATATTATCAATACTAAGGGGGAGGGGGTGGACTTAGCCTCACAATTGGCTAACAATAATGTGAATCAATCAGTTGTTTATTAAATATTATTTTCTCTATTCTTAATGTAAATTCTATAGAGACCGATTTCATTATGTGAATTCAGTTGGTTTAAATGGTTGATGAGGGGTTTTTTCTAGCATGATCTAAGATTATTCATTTACTTCAAATATTTGACTTTTCTTTTATCAATTAACGCATATAAATACATTTAAAACGTATAATTCGCGCATAGCATACTGTGATTAAAAAAATACATTCTGCATGCGTTTAACCGCGTGCATTAAGGCTAATAAAAAGTAAAAAAAGACCACCAATCAGTGGAAAAAAGTAAAAAGAAGACCAACGAAACCAAAGACAAATTGTTGTGCAAATAAGGACATCACCATAAGAATTAAACAATAGACAAATAGAAAAACTTTGACAAGCACAACCATAGGACAAAACATTCAGTAATTTTTTGAAACACCAAGAAAAAAAAATAATAGGTTTGGTTGCAACGACTCTGCTTTATATAACACTGCAGGAGGGAGTTCCTCGGTCCTTTCTGCAAAATGTAAATAAAGACATCAACTGATATTATAATGGAAAAGGAGCATACACAACAACAAGAAGATTATAGATTATATATGATAGACCCTTCAACTTTCTTGGGATGAAAGGAAAAGACCTAACAAAATAATTAGATTTGTCTAATTTGGGTGAATAATTTAATGATTTAATTGACAAATGAGATTTAATTAGGGGCATTAGTTAGAAGAGAATAAAAAAATTTAAACACAATTAATTCATAGATTTAGATGCAAGATAAGTCCACATGACATCTTTTAAGTAGAACAGGCAAATAAAGAAGGTAAGTGGGGAATGTAGCTAATATTCCTCACAGTGTAATTAGTCATTTTGCTATGTTATACTATAATTTGCATATAAAAAAAGACTCAGAGCTCGGAAACTGTTATTGTAGAAAACATTTTTGTTCATGAACGCTTTTGTGCCCATACCAACTTAGAGTCTAGACAAGCAAAAGGAGTAGTTGTGTGGTACATATTTCTCGCAGTCTTTGGAGTTCGATTAAATATTCTGCATAATCCGGTAAAAATAATGTCTCATACGATGTGATGTGTCCTGCCCTAACGACCCTGTTGTAAGGAGAGGTTATGCTTGGTAGATTCACGATGGTAGACCATTTTCTAGTTGGATTTCGTTGAGTGGTCCGAAGTTAGTCTGAATGTCACAGCCCGTTCCAGGATTCTATATCGGGGACGTGAAATGACGGAAATAACCTTGACGAGTATTAAGGTATGTGTGTGTGTGTGATATATTTTGGACTAAATGCACACATTTCATAAACTTTTGGAAAAATTGTTTTAAGTTAGATTAATTGGTATGTATGTTTGTGTGGCTAGGGTTACTTTGGACCACACAACCTGTCAACCTCCCTCTCTCCTTCCCCCGTGTTCTCTCTCTCTCCTCCCTCACGACTCTCTCAGTCTCTCACTCTCTCTCCCCCTCGAACGTACGGACGAGACCCAAAAACCCTCCAACTTTCACGGATCGACGCCAAAAAGGTATGATTCTTCATCCTTTTAACCTCCTGAGTCGATTGGTGTTAGTTTTAGGACGTGAAACCTTCGAAATCACGTGGAATCCGAACCCCCATTTTATGTCACTATTCATGCAATCGTTATATGTCGATTTTCAGGGAATTCTAAGCTTGTAGTGAGCTTAGTGAGGTCCCAAGGAAGCTTGGAGTGCTTCGTTTGAAGGTTTTGGACATCGGGATCACTGGGTTCAACTTTGGCCGGTTTTCTTGGAATTTTTCTGGTGAGATTTCGTGATTTCTAGAGCCTTAAAGTAGTATAGCGTGAAACTACATGTTTAGGGCTTCATTTTGATATAAAATTCGAAGAAAATGGTTGAGAAACGAATGAGAACAAGGCATTTGAAATTTGCCCGGTTTTCCGGCCACCGGAAAACTCAGTCCGGCGAGCTCGCGAGGAAGAAGATGCGCGTGGGCGCGCATGTACCCGTGCCTGTCCTGGCGCGTGGGGGCGCGTGGCACGTCAAAAAAAATTTCTAAAAATTTGTCGACGTCCGTGACGTCGAGTAAGTCACTGTGGTATATTCATATACCCAATTTGAGCACCGTATGAGAAGTTATTACATATTGTTGGTTATATGCTTTAAAATAACGTTTTTATAGTTATTTCGCATATAGGTGATACCTATCCCGAGGACGAGCGCATCCAGGGACGTCACGGGGGTTACGACCCTTCGACTTATCATTGAGTGGGCAATATTTATGTTTATACCTATATACTATTGATATGTTTCCCAGAAATTGAGTTTGAATGAAAATACGTTTTCAAATGCCATGCATGCCTGATATGAGTTATATGAATTGATAATTGATGCATATATATATGTGAATTGGTGCTGTGGACGCACAGGTGAGTATCAGGTGAGTTTATGTTATTCATGTGCATTGATGATGTATATTATGTTGATAGCTCATAACCTGCAATCATGGTGTTAGTTCTTATATTATTCACCTCGCACCGCACGCTCACCTTGGATCCAAGTAGGTGCATGTCGTACAGACCATGTGAGGGTTCCGACATGTCGAACAAACCATGAGAGGGTTCCGACTGATAGGTGACCTTAGATTGTGTACACAGATGATTGATGAGAGAAGCACTAGAGCGTAGTATTACACCATTCATGTCGTACAGACTACTTCAGGTAGTTCCGACTTATCTGCAGTGTAGTGCCGTACAGGTCACCGAGGTGACTCCGGTTGGATTGGATGTTGAGCTATAGAATTAACCGTACATGACCAACTGCAGGGTCTCCGGTTAATTCATCATTTCACCTGTTACATTGATGCATCATTCATTCTGTTTTTGAAAGTTTTTAACATGGCATACTTTCTGGTTTTTAAGAAAGATTGATGATTTGAGAATTATGAAAAGTATTATGCTATTATGCTATTTTCTGGGAAAGTATACAGGTTTTACAGAGAGGGGTTAGAAATGTTTAAACGAAAGGTTTTCGAAAAGCTTTGTTTTACTGACCCACTCAATTTTGTTTTGCGCCCCTCCAGGTTCTAGTTAGCAGTTGGTGGCTCACGAGGATTTCTACGGCATTCTGACAGACTCCCCTAATGTAGGACTCACCTGCGGGTGTTGTACTTTAATTATAGTCCTACTTGACTGCACCTAGTACTTAAGCTTTGTTTATGTGTGCACTCACACTTTAACTCACTCTAGCACGCTATTTGGTTACTATTGCTAGTAGTTGGTTTTTATTCTTTCGTAATTCTCTTATCTTTGCTTCCGCGCCGCACTTATGGTTATGTCACGCTCACGTGACGGCAAGCATGCCTTGATTCTAGGATCGGGGTGTGTCACTGAAACCTTAGAATTTAGTGAATAGAAATTGCTCACGATAAAAAATTGTGTTAGTAAATTAGTGATCATAACATTGCTTGGGATCTAGATAGGAAATACAGTGATTACTTTATTAAATTTCCCGAATTATTACTTTATTTGATTGGTTTACATAGTTACAATATGCATCTTTGAGTCATTGAATCTATAAGTTGATGTGATTGTGGAATGGAGTTGGAAAGCATGTAAGATATGTGAATGATGAAATGACAAATCTTGGCTGACATATGATTGTTATGTAGTATGGAACTCTATGTTTTCCGCTATAAAGTATCATGAAAAATGTTAGAGTTTTACAAAGGATGAATTACGTATGGGCTTGATCACGTCTTAAGGCACATAGGCAATCTAACACAAAGGTGAGATGCAGCCATGATGTACAAGAAAAAGTTAATGCCCTGTCGAATCGTTGTTTTGTTTTTTGTCATATCTCGGAGGCAAGACATGATAAATGAACAGGTACGTGGTGACGTCATTGGTCGATCCTGAACGTAGCTCGAGATCAGGGCGTGACAGTTGTTATCACCCACAAAGGTGAATAGTGTTTTTGGTGTCACCAAGATTCAACAAAAAGATTTGGACAAAAATACCCCCAAGACAAAAAAAAACTTCAAAGGCATCCCAAAATATGCATCAAATAAGGCAGGGGCATTTTCATCATTTTAACAGTGTTTTTTTAATAATTTTTTGTACATTTTTTTATTTTTTTAATTAGTACCTCACAATAGGTTAACAATAATGTGATTCATAATTCAATATTATTTTCTCTATTTTTAAACGCGTTCAAAACATCTTAAGAGGCATGTAAGTAATGTAGGTTATAAAAAAGGTATTTCGCACGCGGATAATAATGTGGTTAAATTAGTTGTCAAATGATTTTTTTTTTCAATAAACTATATTATCAACACTAAGGGGGAGGGGGTGGACTTAGCCTCACAATGGGCTAACAATAATGTGAATCAATCAATTGTTTATTAAATATTATTTTCTCTATTCTTAATGTAAATTCTATAGAGACCGATTTTATTATGTGGATTCAGTTGGTTTAAATGGTTGATGAGGGGTTTTTTCTAGCATGATCTAAGATTATTCATTTACTTCAAATATTTGACTTTTCTTTTATCAATTTACGCATATAAATACATTTAAAACGTATAATTCGCGCATATCATACTGTGATTAAAAAAATACATTCTGCACGCGCTTAACCGCGTGCATTAAGGCTAATAAAAAGTAAAAAGAGACCACCAATCAGTGGAAAAAAAGTAAAAAGAAGACCAACGAAGCCAAAGACAAATTGTTGTGCAAATAAGGACATCGCCATAAGAATTAAACAATAGACAAATAGAAAAACTTTGACAAGCACAACCATAGGACAAAACATTCAGTAATTTTTTGAAACACCAAGAAAAAAAAATAATATGTTTGGTTGCAACGACTCTGCTTTATATAACACTGCAGGAGGGAGTTCCTCGGTCCTTTCAGCAAAATGTAAATAAAGACATCAACTGATATTATAATGGAAAAGGGGCATACACAACAACAAGAAGATTATAGATTATATATGATAGACCCTTCAACTTTCTTGGGATGAAAGGAAAAGACCTAACAAAATAATTAGATTTGTCTAATTTGGGTGAATAATTTAATGATTTAATTGACAAATGAGATTTAATTAGGGGCATTAGTTAGAAGAGAATAAAAAAATTTAAACACAATTAATTCATAGATTTAGATGCAAGATAAGTCCACATGACATCTTTTAAGTAGAACAGGCAAATAAAGAAGGCAAGTGGGAATGTAGATAATATTCCTCATAGTGTAATTAGTCATTTTGCTATGTTATACTACAATTTGCATATAAAAAAGACTCAGAGCTCGGGAACTGTTATTTTAGAAAACATTTTTGTTCATGAACGCTTTTGTGCCCATACAACCTTAGAGTCAAGAGAAGCAAAAAGAGTCGTTGTGTGGTAAATATTTATTGCAGTCTTTGGAGTTGGATTAAATATTCTACGTAAGACGGTCAAAAAAGGTCTCATGCGATGTGATGTGTCCTACCCCAAACTACCATGTTGTAAGGAGAGGTTGTGCTTGGTAGATCCACAATGGGTGACCATTTTCTAGTGGGATGTCATTGAGTGGTCCAGAGTTATTCTGAAATCCTAAAATCTTGTGAATAGAAATTGCTTACGATAAACAATTGTGTTGGTAAATTAGTGATCATAACATTGCTTGGGATTCAGATAGGGAAATACAGTGATTGCTTTATTAAATTTCCTAAATTATTACTTTAGTTGATTCGTTTACATAGTTACATTATGCATCTTTGAGTCATTGAATCGATAAGTTGATGTGATTGTGGAATGGAGTTGGAAAGCATGTGAGATATGTGAATGACGAAATGACAAATCTTGATTGACATATGATTGTTATGTAGTATGGAACTCTATGTTTTCCGCTATAAAGTATCATGAGAAATGTTAGAGTTTTACAAAAGATGAATTACGTATGGGCTTGATCTCGTCTTAGGGTACATAGGCAGTCAAACACAAAGGTTAGATGCAACCATGATATACAAGAAAAAGTTAATGCCCTTTCGAATCATTGTTTTGTTTTTGGTCATGTCTCAGAGGCGAGACATGATAAATGAACAGTTACGTTATGACATCATTGGTCGATCCTAAAAGTAGCTCGAGATTAGGGCATGATAGTTGTTATTACCCACAAAAATGTGAATAGTGTTTTTGGTGTCACTAAGCTTCAACAAAAATATTTGGACAAAAATGCCCCTATGACAAAAAACTTCAAAGGCATCCCAAAATAATGCATAAAAAAAGGCAGAGGAATTTTCGTCATTTTAACAGTGTTTTTTAATAATTAATTTTTTTGCACAATTTTTTTTAATTAGTACCTCATAATAGGCATAATATGATTCATCTTTCAATATTATTTTCTCTATTTTTAAACGCGTTCAAAACATCTTAAGAGACTTGTAATGCAAGTTATAAAAAGATCTTTCACACGAGGATAATAATGTGATTAAATTGGTTGTCAAATATTTTTTTTTAACAAACGATATTATCTACACTAAGGCTACTTTAATTGGTTTATTAGGGGTTTTTTCTAACATGATCTAAGATTATTCATTTACTTCAAATATTTGACTTTCCTTTTGTCAATTTATGCATATATATACATTTAAAACGTGTAAGTCGAGCGTAGCACGTCATGATTAAAAAAAATGTCCTCTGCACGCGCGTGAGCGCGTGCATTAAGGCTAGTAAAAAGTAAAAATAGACCACCAATCAGTGAAAAAGGTAAAAAGAAGACCAACAAACCAAAGACAAACTGTTGTGCGACGCGCGTGCATTAAGGCTAGTAAAAGGTAAAAATAGACCACCAATAAGTGGAAAAAGTAAGAAGAAGACCAACAAACCAAAGACAAATTGTTGTGCAAATAAAGACATCGCCATAAGAATTAAACAATAGACAAATAGAAAAACTTTGACAAGCACAACAATTGAACAAAACATCCAGTAATTTCTTGGAACACCAAGAAAAAAATAATATGTTTGGTTGCAACGACTTTGCTTTATATAATACTGCAGGAGGGAGTTCCTCGGACCTTTCTGCAAAATGTAAACAAAGACATCAACTGATATTTTAATGGAGAAGGGGCATATACAACAAGAAGAAGATTATAGATTATATTTGAGAGACCTTTCAACTTTCATGGGATGAAAGGAAAAGACCTAACAAAATAATTAGAATTGTCAAATTTGGGTGAATAATTTAATGATTTAATAGACAAATGGGATTTAATTAGGGCATCAGTGATAAGAGAATAAAAAAATTTAAACACAGTTAATTCATAGATTTAGGTGCAAGATAAGTCCACATAACATCTTTTAAGTGGAACAGGCAAATAAAGAAGATAAGTGGGGAATGTAGCTAATATTCCTCATAGTGTAATTAGTCATTTTGCCATGTTATACTATAATTTGCATATAAAAATGACTCAGAGCTTGGAGACTGTTATTATAGAAAACATTTTTGTTCATGAACTCTTTTGTGCCCATACCAACTTAGAGTCTAGACAAGCAAAAGGAGTCGTGTGGTACATATTTCTTGCAATCTTTGGAGTTGGATTAAATATTCTGCGCAATATGGTCAAAAAAGGTCTCATGCGATGTGATGTATCCTACCCCAACTACCCTGTTTTCCCTTGGAAAAGGACACCCTGAATCTTGTTGTCAACAACAAGGGAGACTTGAAAGCTTATCGGTTAGCTCACTCATCTACAAGTCTACCCTAACGTTGTAAAAATTTCTTCAATTTTGATCCGGTTGATTATTGAGTGTAATTTCTAAATTTATGATTCTGTGTCCTAAAACAATTAACCATGTGAATAAATGATATCAAAATTGAAATAAATTCCGAAGAAGTTGTTGAAGCTTCATAAGAATGAAACCTGAAACTTCACGTTCATTCAAACTTCAGAAGATTGAAAATTGAAAGATTTTGCTTAAAACAAACTCATTTCATGCCGAAGATTAAAATTACATGACAATATTTGACGAATCGAGCAATTCAGCAACTGTTAATGTATTCAAAACTTTAACATTCATTTACCTTACTAAGAACAAGATCAGCTCGTCGATTTGATCGGACGGCTTCTTATTTGCAAGGTACGTAATGAAAATTTGAAACCAGAAAAACCAGAAAATTTCAATATCTCCAAAATTTGTTAATGTAAACATGTCTCAGTAACCGCTTCTTTTACCCAGACGAGGGAACATCTTGAAGATGTGGAGTGTTCCCCACAGTTTTGTAGTACCATTTTCTCCATCTCTTATAGAACGCGAGTGGCCTGATGAAAACTCCATAGCCAAAGCTACATCCAATCTCAGCACTTATAAGATCAAAATCAATTTCAGGTTGAGCATTTTAGTGTTGGTGGTGGTGGTGACAATCATGAGGTGATAACAACTGTCACACCCTAATCCCGAGCTACGTTCGGGATTGACAAATGACTTCACCACGTACTTGTTCATTTATCATGTCTCGCCTCCGAGACATGACCAAAAACATAACAACTATTCAACAAGGCATTAACTTTTTCTTGTATATCATGGCTACATCTAACCTTTATGTTAGACTGCCTAGGTACCTAAGACGGGATCAAGCCCATACGTAATTCATCCTTTGTAAAACTCTAACATTTCTCATGATACTTTATAGCAGAAAACATAGAGTTCCATATGTCAACCAAGATTTGTCATTTCGTCATTCACATATCGCACATGCTTTCCAACTCCATTCCACAATCACATCAACTTACCAATTCAAAGATGCATAATGTAACTATGTAAACCAATCAAATGAAGTAATAATTCAGGAAATTTAATAAAGCAATCACTGTATTTCCCTGGATCCCAAGCAATGTTATGATCACTAATTTACCGACACAATTGTTTATCGTGAGCAATTTCTGACCAACTCCGGACCACTCAACGAAATCCCACTAGAAATGGTCACCCATCGTGGATCAACCAAGCACAACCTCTCCTTACAACCCTAGGTAAGCAGTGATCACCCGTCGCGGATATACTAAGCATGATCACCCCTAGAGTACGTATGGTTCCCCATTGTGGATATACCAAGTAGGACCATATCCTATAGTACTTGGTATTATCACCGATCGCAGATATGCCAAGCATGATCAGCCCTAAAATGTGCATGGTCCCACCATCGTGGAAACTAAGCAGAACCATATGCATAACCTAATCGTGTAGGCAGTGATCACACATCGTAGATATACCAAGCATGATTACCCCTAAAATACGTATGGTCCCCATCGTGGATATACCAAGCAGGACCATCCATATACTACACTGGTACATGGTGCAGTCACATCATCACACAACATGCCTCCTACATCGACACGACAACACCTATGATTTACAGCGTGAGCACATACACTATCAATTTCTCATGACAATCTAGTCATACAGGCATACAAATTTTACATAATACTAATAATAGGGCTTCAGGCTCATATTTTCATGCTAGTAATCATAAATACAATTTGTAACATCTAGAAGTTTAATAAACATGTATATCACGATAAGGTACCACTTGCACATAAACCAAGGTGCACATTAACTGGGATAGCTCGCTAACTGAGATAGGCCCACTAGGCTCTACCGAGTCTCTAGTAATGTTAATTTTATTTATTTAAGAACGATTTGAAACTTGTTGACCAAAAGTCAACCCTTGGTCAACTTGGACAACAGAATGGTCAACAACCCTAGTAATCCAATCTAGAAAATCCGTGCATCAAATTTCCGATCCGTAACTTCATAAGGCTCATTTTTCTCCTAGAACAACATACTAACATTTTGTGAAGATCCAACAGTTGGAGAGCCGCCAATCGCAAATTTAAATGGTGAACCACTACGAAGCTATTAAAACATCGGAATTCCACAAAACGGATGCTAAAAAACAGATTCAGGGCATCGAAATTAGCCTAACAGGTGTCCCGGGCCGAAACCCGAAATCAACATTGGACGGAATATTCACAAAACAGATGCTTTTACCAATTTCGTTCATCTGTTTTTATACATTTTGATGACTAAACGACTTTAGTTTTAATTGTTTTTTTTTTTTTTGCAGAGGCGATATTTATAGAATGATTTATAACATGAATGTTTTTTTATCATAAACACGAAGTTCAATGTATCGACAACGAACAATTTGAGTAGGAACTCTTACACATTTGTTAAGTAGCCAAGTATTAGGTTCGAATCTTAGGAATAATTCTTATAGCTATTTTGTTTGGAAAATTAATACAGTTCGATGACTAAACGACTTTAGTTTTAATTGATTTTTTGCAGATGCGATATTTATAGAATGATTTATAATTTTGATCATAAACACGAAGTTCAATGAATCGGCAAAGAACAATTTGAGTAGGAACTCTTACACATCCGTTGAGTAGCCAAGTATTAGGTTCGAATCTTAGGAATAATTCTTATTATTCGGAAAATTAAGTTCGTTTAGCCAAGTATTAGGTTCGAATCTTAGGAATAATACTTTTACCAACTCTGTTCATCTATTTTTATACAGTTCGATGACTAAACGACTTTAGTTTTAATTGATTTTTGCATAGGCGATATTTATAGAATGATTTATAATATGAACAGTTCTTATCATAAACACGAAGTTCAATGAATCAGCAACGAACAATTTGAGTAAGAACTCTTACATATCCGTTAAGTAGCCAAGTATTATTCAATTTTTTACGGCAATTTTATGTGTGGGTACTCTTTAAACAACCCGACCAATCTACCCTACACACCTGTGGTGGGGTACGTTGAGTCGAGTTTAATAATCAACTTTTGGATTTGTGTTATAACTCGCCCACCCACCTAGATATGGATTAGTTGTCAGTTTTAAACTTTTAACCCAAAGAAACTCACACTCGCTCAAACTCCATTCATTTCTTTATGAGATGTTGATAATGCTTATTACTTGAAAGCATAAGCAAGCAAGGTCACAAATCTTGGAAGCATTGGTCCATCTTCAACCTGCAAAAACACCTAACCCAAACTGAATGTAGGTAGTTTGGGTAAGTTGGTGATTAACGTTGTTCGGTCACACGCAAGTTCCACCAAATGATAACCCAATTAATTGGGTCGGCTAAGAGCAACTCCAGCCCAAGTTTTTAGGCTAGCCTAAAGTCCAAAAAAGAGGTCGGCACCCCAAAATATCACTCCAGCTGAGCCAAATAAGCTGGCACCCAGCCCAAGCCAGCTTCTAGGTCGGCCCAAAATATGTTGAGCAAATGCCCAACCTATGTGACGTCTTTATGGCATCAACATGACGTCACATAGGCCCACTGATTTTTTTTGCGTCAGGCGCGTGCAAAACACGCGTGAGTAAGCACGTGTTGGCGACAGGAAAAGCACGACGAGGACCGTCGTTGCAGTGCACTAACTCAGGGCTGTAGATGACAAGTGGTGCAGCTTATGCCGTTGGATTTTCAACGGCTAGTTTTCTGGACAGTTGGATTTCCAACGGTCAAAAAAATTGAATTTCAAAACCAACGGCTAATGATGTGGCGCGTTCTAAGCCTAAGTCCAAAAAAATTGAATTTCAAAAAGGAAAAAAAATAGCAAACGGTCATACACGTGTCCACATCTGGACTATTGGATTTGAATATTTTTCAAATCCAACAACCCAGATTAATTAACTTAATAAAAATTAATAAAAAATTGTTTAAAAATACAGAAAAAATAAAAAAATTTATTAAATTTTTCTATAAATACCTAACCAAAGAAAAAAAATGAGTTCTTCCAAAAATGACTACACAAAATATATGGACGAACTTGCTCGCCAAGGTGAACTGAACATGGCACGGGAAGCGGCTAGAGATGAGGCAAAAGCTGCGACTATGGAAGCAATCTTAGCAGCTACTGAGAGATGTGATGCGGCTAATGAGAGACAAAGAGAAATACTTAATCGAGAAAGCCAGATGCTTTGAGAAGAAAGGATGGCTCAAGCAGATTGTGACACTATGAACAAGCTTCTAGTAGGAATGTCTATGAATTCTAAATATTTTTGGACATCGAAAAAAAGAAACGTGGCATGCAAGAGACGAAGAAACAAGTCGAGGGGGTTCTAGCTACACATATCCTAGCAACGAAGATCCTAGCACCACATATTCTAGCTCCTCAGACTTTGTATAATTTATTACATATTTACTTATTTTTAGTACTAGATGTAATTTCTTATTTATTTTTAGTACTTTATTTAAACACACCAAATAAAATTACATAAACTCACCAAATAAACTTAAAAAAAAACACATCAAATAAAATTACATAAACTCACCAAATAAACTTAAAAAAAAACACATCAAATAAACTAAGAACTTTATTCTTCCACCACAAGCTCCTTTTAATTTTCTTCACTTGTTGCAATCCTCACTAGTACTCAATCAAGTCACTTTGACAACTTAAGTGCATGTATGGCTCTTGCATTGAAGTGTACCACTCAACGATCAATTGATTGTAACATCCATCCCGTTCCAATGGCTCGTGTTGCACGGGATCTTCGGTGCAATCATGAGCACAATAGATATGTTTTCTTGAGTTGTTCATCGTGTTTGGCTCGTATTCATCGATGGCATTATAATCATACTCATCTTCCACAATCATGTTGTGAAGAATAATACACGTCATCATGATGGATCGAAGAGCCTCAACATCAAACATTCTGGCAGCAGGCCTAAAAATTGTCCAACGAGCTTGCAGGATACCAAAACAATGCTCCACATCCTTCCTACACCCCTCTTGACATTTTGGGAAATGTTTTTCTTTTTCACTTTGTGAATGTGGCACTGTTTTGACAAACGTTGTCCACCTTGGGTATATGTCATCTGCTAGGTAGTATGATCCTTCGTATTTATGGTCATTGACCTAATATGTGACTCTCGGTGCTTTTCCTTGCAGCACCTCATCGAACACTAGAGATTGGCCAAGGACATTGATGTCATTTTGAGCTCCTGGAACACCAAAAAAAACATGTCAAATCCATGTATCAAATGAAGCCACCGCTTCCAAATGATATTGTTGGCTCTTTTTTTTCGCCATAAGCTCTTTTCCACGCACTTGGACAGTTTTTCCAAGTCTACTGCATACAGTCGATGCTTCCAATCACGCCAGGAAAGCATCGCATCTCACCCTTCTTTAGAAGCTTTCGCAGGTCCTTTGGCGTGGGTTTCCGGAGGTACTCATTGTTGTAGAGGGCTTTGATTGTGGAGCAAAATTGCATCAGGGACTCCAGAACAGTTGATTTTCCCATCCTCGCTATCTTATCCACTTGATCTGCAGATGCTTCATATGCAAGCATCTGCAAGGCAGCAATAATTTTTTGCTCAGGAAGAAGACCTGGAACATGAAAAACATCCTTTTTTTTTGCACAAAGGACTTTGACTAAACTTCGTTGCATTTTAAATTGACGTCTAAAAATATAATCAGGGAATAAACTGTTGGGGATAAAATAATCTTCCAAGAGATTTTTACCTCGTCTTTCCCTCTTTCTATCCAAGTTTGCGGCACGTCTGGATTTGGATATCTGACCCACAGCTTCCATGACACGGCGGGAATGTGAGGTCATTTGCCTTCTATGTTCATCATCCTCATCCTCTTCCATTGCGAAAGTCTCATCTCCACCTTCCTCGAGATTGAACAATTATTCATGTTGTGCCAACAATTTTTTCTGTTACTCATCGATTTCATACAATCTCCTTGAAGAATACATTGTAAGAACTCAAGATTTAAAAACGATGAAGAATAATTCTGAGCTAAAAAAGAATGATTGAGTTTGGTGTATGAATGAGGATGGATGTAGGGTTTTTATGGACAATAAAAGAAAGGATGAGGTTCTGAACAATGCCACGTGGCACTACGTGATTGGTTGAAAATGTTACCGAAATATTGGCTAAATTATTGTAAACAAATAATGACACGTGACGCGTCGGGATTGGTTGAAAATTTTATCATAAATTTATCCACAAAATAGTACATTTGGATAATGACACGTGGCGTGATAAGATTGGTTGAAAATCTGATCGAAATCTTGGCTAAATTCTTGTAAACAGATAATGACACGTGGCGTATCGGGATTGGTTGAAAATCTTATCGAAAATCTATCCACAAAATAGTACTTTCGTGTGACAACCCGTCCCTAATACTACGATTTTATAAATTTTAAAAGTGTGAATTGACGAAAATGCCCCTAGAGGCAAGGACTTTGACTTCTGTTGACCATTGTTTAGAGAGATGTATGACTCATCCTTTTAAAAAATCCTTGTAGTACTCAACATTTCAAACGCGTAGATGCAAACAGAACGGAATTCGGAGTTACAACGAAGATTCTACAAAGCATTGAATATTGGGGGTAAATTTGTAATTTCACGTCACGAGGATATCTTGTTCTTTTTATAGATTTTATGGCTTTGGGCTGTGTGCCAAGTGGGGCCCACACTCCACTGTTCTCCCTCACCCCGTGTCTCCTTCTCTTTTTTCCCCATTTTCTGGAAACACTCTCATCTCTATCACCTAACTCTTTCTTCTTCTCCCTCAGCCTGTACCATTCCCTTCTCTCTGCAAACCCAAGAAAAATCATCAAACACAAAAAAATAAGCTTCAAAACACCACCATCATAATTCTCTCATCCTCACAAGTCCATCCACATAAACATAATCGAAAACGATTGAGTTTCGAAACATCGAAAAAAGGTCTGAGAGCTTTCAAGCCATTTTCAGTCCAATTTTGTCCACTTCTTGGACTTTCAAAAGGTATAAACTTGTTCTTCTCTTTCTAAGCTTCATTTCCATATAAAGATCATCGATTTTGGTTAAGAATTGAAGAAGTTATAAACATTTAAAGTTTACCCAGTTTTCGGCGACCTCCGACACTTTCAAACCATTTTCCGACCAAACCACGGCGAGTTAGCCATTGAGAAGGGTACCAATCTCTTCCTCTCGTCTCGGGGTATGATTTGAATCACTCAATTTCGTTAAGTATTGACAAAGTTATGGACGTTTAAAGTTTGTCCAGTTTTCCAGCCAATTTTCCCAATTTTCGACGGACCAGTCGTCTTTCATGCCATTTTCTGGTCATCTTCGGCAACCATTGGGCTTCAAGTAGGTATAATCTTGTTGTACACTTTTCTAGCTTCGTTCTAATATATTATGGGCAAAATTTGGTTGTGAAATACGTCTGAACGGAGCATTTGAATTCATCCTAGAAAATCTGCAAAAAAAAAAAAAAAAACAAAAACAAGAAAGGGCCTAAGCCCAAACCTTTGGGTCTTTGTCCAAGTCCATTTATGAAATTAGAGGATATTCCCCTTGGAATATTCCGTTAACTCCCAGGTAACCTTAACAAAATATTCTTTCTGAGAAGGGAATATTCTGTTAAAGTTAACCGTTGACTGTTAGTTGACTTTTTCAAATTTTTCTCGGAAACCTTGCTAGACTAATTTTGACGGTCCGAGTCCATTTTTGACATCCATTTTGTGAAATTCCGAGGTTTTAGCATAGTTGACCATCAGGACGTCTAGGTTCACTTTTAGGGTTGACCGTTGACTTTTTGTAAAATTTGTCGATGACCCTCCTTAGGGTATTTTGATGCCCTGATTCCAAATCCTCACTCCGTTTTCTCAAATTTGATTGTTTAAGTTGAGTTTTACTAACGGGCCCCAATGTTATGCTTAGGTACGATTATTATCGGTGACTCCATCTTTTCTAGTTCGAACGACTGCGACCTTGCCAATATCTATGAGTGGGTCTTTGCTTTTAAATATTATATATTTATATAGTTTCCATTTATATGTTTGAAAAATAATTTCTTACGTATGCCCGGATTAAACTAATGCTTATAAGAATTAGCGAAATGACGAAATTTACGAAATTATTCTCAATTATGCGGGATGCATAGGTATGCATACTAGTATGAGATGTTTTAATTATATTTGCGGCCATGAATAGTGTCAAGCCTCGATCCCGACATACGTCCGTGATCGACACGTGACGTCATCAAATAACCACATATCTAACATACCCGTCCCTCGGGATATGTATCAAGCACATGCCATACCCGTATCACTCACATACCCCGCCTCCGGAATATGGATAATGCACAACTCAAGATTCGATTTTTATGATAATTTTTCCTTATACTTTATGACTGCATCTAACCTCCTCGTTAGACTGCCTACGTACCCTTAATAGGGATCAAGTCATTCGTAGTTCACCAACCACTATAATTGACATATATTATAGTCCGTTTAAGCCGAAAGGCATAACATTTCTCAATCAATCAATAGTACTTGACAAGCATGAAATTACTAGACTTAGGGTTGCATAACAAACCCACATGACATTCAAGGTTTCCATTTCATCCATCATATAAATCCCTATGTTTTCAACGTGATACCTCCATCCACAGCTTGTAACTTATCCAATAACCAACGAAGCACAATATTATTCTCAAACCACATTGATCACTAAAATAATCATAATAATAACCAACATATCCAACGTCACTCCACAATCCCGTCAATTAATCCATTCATGAATCAAGGATGCATGATCTTAGCATTTAACTACATTAATTAATCAATACGATATCATATCATTTCACGTATTTAGTTAAAGAACTCTATATAATTCCTTACTTGGTTTATGAGTAATAACATGGTAATTGTAATTTATATTCACAAGGTCTATGGATAATTCTCATTCACTCGAATCTAGGGTTCTAGACTAACCTTTTGGAATGTGCAAGAGTAAGGATTCCGGACCACTCAACGGAATCCAACCACATCGGGTTCCGGACCACTCAACGGAACCAACCACATTGGATTCCGGACCACTCAACGGAACCAAAATATCAAACGATTTCTTATAATCTACTCAGACCTGTCATATGCAAAATCAGTGCCTACATCATGGAAATGGTGCACTGGGCAATTCAAAACTTGGATAAGTTGTGAAGCTCAGGTGAGCGACAAAAATACAAAGTGTGTGATAATGGTGATAAAACCAACCGTCAATCACAGTTTATAAACTTTGAACATAAACATTCATAAGAAATTAATACCAAACCTTCGCAAACTCCGAATGAGTCACCCAGACATCCAACGGTTCGTCTGAAACAATCACAACATCTCACACCCATATTCTCATATAACACCATGACAAGTAGGTTTAGAGTGACATAGTTCGGCCGAAGCCTACATCTTTGAAGCTGAAAACAAATCCAAGGAACCAAGACACCAAAGGGATTCCGGACCACTTAACGGAATCCAAATTAGGATAAGATTACGGACCATCACTCAACGGAATCGCGGAGTAGAAGGGATTCCGGACCATCACTCAACGGAATCCACATTAAATTATGATCGCCTATCAAAATGTACCAAGCACAACTAATCATCATCCCCTCTAAAATGCGTATGGTCCCCAATCGCGGATATACCAAGCAGAACCATAGGCATAATATCTTCGTGCAGTCAGTGATCATCAATCACGGATATACCAAGCATGATCACCACTGAATTCATATGATCCCCCATCGCGGATATACCAAGTAGGATCATCTATTTACCTTTGCTACATGGGGCAGTTAGATCAACACACATACATCATACCACTTAACCACATCTCAACCCCTATGAGTTACAACGTAGCCATCTACACCATCAACTTCTCAAGGCCATCACTAATATGTCACTCTAGTATATAAGTGCTACAACATACTTCTAATAGGATTCTAGGATCACATTGTCATAAAAATAATCATACTCATCATTCACATTACTAAAAAGATAATTAAACTTACATATATCACAACCATCATCAGTACACAAGCCAAATCATGTTAATAAACATATGTCTACGGCTAAATATATAAAATCACATTTCAATAGAAATCACATTTGTAACACCAAGCCATATTCACAAATGATATAAATATAAGAATTTAAAGTATCATCAATTGTTAGAATATCCAAGTGGTGGACCTATCTAAATATACTCAACCAACATCAGTTTATAAATCGAATGCCACACATCGGAAAATTCGATTTTTTTCCAAAAATTCTCAAATTTTACAAGAATGAAGATCTCAATAAGGGAAACATTATCCACAACTAGGCCAACAACGAATTCTAACCGGAAACCATCCAAATTCATCGGGGAAAACCGGGTTTCTAGGGTTCTAAACACCCAACTCTAAAACGAATACGAAAGCACAAACCAAGCATACCAACTTGGAGATTATGAAGAGTAGATGAAGTTTCATACCTCACTCGAAGGAAATGGTTGACGGAATCACCAAAAAAATGACAAAATCGCCGAAAAACCCACGGGACTTTGCTGCCTCGAACTGGAAAAATGGATAAGAAACTGGGAAATCTAAAAATACAGAGATGTAGAGCTCGCCAAAAGCTTTCCATGGACACCAAGATCACCCAAAACGGAGATCGGATGAAGGGGATACAAGCGGGTCAAGTTTGTGGGTTAAAGGGTCGAAAACGCCCCAAAAACGGGTCAAAATCAGACCACTCCTTCATTTTTCCGAAAAACCCCCCTTTCTAATTGGTCCCTCACTCTTATATTAAACTCACTTAACTTTTAACCAACATATGGGAATTAAATAGTTCCCACAATCTATAGTTCACAACTTCAAACGTCCGTAACTATACCGTTATAACTCGGACTCGCAAACGGCTTTCGCCTATGCACTCGTGGCTTCGAGACCTATTCGAAAACGTTACTTGTGACCTTAAAAGGTCAACGAATTTTAAATAATTATTTTCCAAAATTCACTCTTCGTAACTAGTTTAATAAAGATCTAAATCCAAACAATTTAAAATAAATTCTCAAGGAAATTAATATAAAATTTCAATAGTACAAATACGTAGATTATAACAGTGAAATCCAGGAACGGGGTTTCACAACTAGTATTATGGTTCATTAGAATTATCGATTACCATTATATGATCATGATTATATTATGTACTCATCGTGTGCTGCATTGGTGTTGGTACTCGCCCAGGCTAGGGCCAATCTTTCACGTGTATGTTCACATCGCACCGTATGCTCACTTTGCATTCATTGTAGGTGCCAGTCTTGTCCTAGATTGCTATAGGCAATTAGGACTCGCATGTGATGCGCATAGCGCCAATCTTCACGTGATTGTAGTACTAGAGCGTAAATCATTATTACACTCAGTCTTGTTTATGTCAGAATACCTCTGCATGAACTCGTGTGTCAGCATATGTCGATGAGCACTCGATATGATATGCTTATTTATGTGAGATATTGTGATTACGAAAAATGGTGACGAATTGAATTCTTGAGATATTGCAGGTTACGGTAAGCATTTTCTTACTATATATAGTATGTATATTTTGGAAACTATACTTGTTTTACAGTAAGGGGTTATTATGTTTTCGAAAAGGTTTTTATAAAACTTTATTTTTGGCCCACTCACCCTTGTTTTTCACCCCTCCAGGTTTTAGTGGCTGGGCTTTCGTGTTCATGAGGATTCTTGGCAAACTTTGGTAAAAGTGATTACCTTCAACTGTATAATTCTTATCCTACATTTACTATACTTTACTTATGCTCTGACATCATGTATGAATTGAGTTCATTCCTACTCACAAGTGCACTCTTACATTTAGGCACTTTTAGGTTTAAATTTATTCACATTTTCCACACCACCACATTTTATGGCTTTGTCACCCTCCGGGTGTCTGCCAGCACAGCTCGAGTCGAAGTCGAGGTGGACATTCTGGGTCGAGATGTGTCATTTCGGATAATGACACGTGGCGTGACAAGATTGGTTAAAAATCCTATCTGAAATTAAAACTAATTTTTTTATTATTTTATAAAAAAAAATTAATAATATTTTAAATGAGCTGGATGCCGGCGCATTTTGTAGGTGTGGAGATGCATTTGTGCTAACGCATTTTTAGACTTTGTGTCAGCGCATTTTTTAGAGGTAAAAGATGCATTTGGCCAATTATTGTTCATTAGGGTCAATCACTATTTATTTGAATGGATTAAATGGGCTGAATGCCAGTGCATTTTTAAGGATGAAGTTGCTCTAATGGGTTGAGGATTAACGCGGCTCAACCCACCCATGTCCACTCCTAACCATTGTGCCATTGTGCCATTGTGCCATTGTGCATGAGCACTAAGGCGTATCTAACCCTAATCTGTTTTGAGTGAAAATGAGGCGATGGTCCATCAGATTGTGCTGGGTGGATTTGACAGGTCGCTTTAACCATATTATTGATGTAGCGCAATTGAAATCATAATCACAAGCCGACCTAGATTTCCCAATATATAGCACTTGTATGAAAAATAAAAAATAATAAAAATAATTCTGAAAATTTGTCAAAAAACAATAAGCCGACCTAGATTTCCCTATATATAGCTTCTTAGAGTATCTTCAAATGAGATATCAAATTTTAAACATAAAATTTAAGTTTAAAGGCTTATAAATATGTAGCACATTGATCTTTTTTTTTAATTTTGTTATCCAACTGATATGTCAAATGTAAACTATTATTTATTACAGTATTTACTTTTTATAGTTGTAATTAGTATTTTTTAAAACAAAAGATAAGAATAAAAATTATGAAAAGCTATTATTAATTTCTAAAAATAGATTTGAAGCAGTTGTCACTTCATCTGCTACCATTTCATGTCATGTCACATAGGAATTGGCAATTCGGTGGGAAAACACTAGGGATGTCTTTTTTTTACCATTATTGCTGATGTGAACTTTTTGACATGTCATTTGAAGATGCTTTTAGAAAATAAAATAATAACGGAAATTTTTGAAATGTCATATAAATTTATAAATATTTTTAATTTGTCATTTGTACTAAAATTTTAAGCAATTTGTCATACGAATTTTTTGAAATCATTAATTTGTCATCTCACACTAATTATATTAAGTTTTTCATCCAAAAGAATGTTATTTTGGACCTTTAACCTCATTTTTCATAAGTTTATTTATTTATACAAAGATATATGTACGCTAGGGTGGGCGATAAATTATTTTTCATTAACTTATGGTGAACTATTAAAATAGTAAATTAGGCTCACTAACATGAAACTTAACTAATTACAAGCTTTGAGAATTCAACGTGGTTAATCATGTTCGTTAAAAATAAAAGGCAGTTGAAATGTTCCAAAGAACCTTGAAAATAAGTCATGTGCCTTGAACATCGTTTATTTTGGATAGAAAACTTAAAGGAGTTAGGGTGAGATGACAAATTAATTGTTTTCAAAATTTGATATGATAAATCGCTTAAAATTTAAGTTTATATAACAAATCATAAGACAATTCAAAAAAAATTGAAAAATAATATTTAGTAACAACATTAGACATGAGAAAGCTACTAAGAATGCACAAGGCACATGTCAAGTGGAAACAGGTAAGTGTATCTTTTTATAGTTGTTGTTTTCAAGTTTTTTTATTTATTTGTAGTTGTTTACAGAGTCATTTTTCTCTCTAACCAAACAAAATGTGAAATGTAGAAATTAGATTACCAAACCTACCATTTTGCCTTCTATTGTCAAACAAAAGTGAAGTTCATTTGCTCTAATTTTTTCGGGTGAATAAATTTAATTTGTAGCTTCAATCATATAAGAAGTAAAGAAAAAACATGATTGATTCCTAATATTAAAAACATTTTTACCTAACCGAAATGTTTTTCTTCTTTTTTGTAGGCAAAATCGCATTTACCGATTCTTTCCAATTGCCCATTGGGCATATAGTAAAGCCCAGATGCATTTTATATGGCCCAAACAGTGTTCGTTTTAACGGTTTAAGGTCCAACAATGACTCCGTCGCAAGACCCACGGGCAGGAACCGTACGCGTAGCAAATCTAACAATTTCCCACACTTGTCACTTTGTAACTACGGTCTATTAGTGTTGCTCTTCATTTGTCAGTGAGAGTTTTTGGATTCGATTCCCGTCAAAAGCAAACTTAAACCACATTATAGCACAAGTATGAGGCTAAGCTCACCCTCCTTAGTATGAATAATATCGTTTATTAAAAAAACCAGTACATGACCACAAAGTGTGAAATTTTTTTTTTTTGTTTTTTAAAATTGAATGAGAGAGGGAAAAATGAGAGAGAACGTGGAACTGGAGAGAGGAAGATAAATTTATTTTTTATCTAAGAATTAAAGATATTAAAATTAAGGGAACTTTAACGAAAAGCTTCATGTACTGTTCACTTTAACGAAAAACCACATTTTTACACTAAAAAGTCAATCATGGTACTATTCATTTTACCCTTTTATTTTGTCTTTATGATTTTCAAGTCTTTTTCATTAGTTTTCCTTAAAATCAATTGTAGGTGAAGCTTAAACAAAAAAAAAAGCAAAATTTTGTTTTGTGAAATTATGTTTTCACCCCTACCTCCTTCTTTTTTTGTTGTAATAAGAGATTAAATAGTTTTTTAGCCTTTTTTTTTTTTTTTTTTGGGGTCAATTTTCACCTTTTTTTTTATTGACAAAGAAGTTCTATTAGGGAGGGAGGGATAGAATGGCGCACTTCTGTTCACGTACTTACCCTATAAATTTCCATTTTTAGCCGCTTATTTGGTGTACTAGTTTAATGGGGAAAGAGATCCTCTCGTTTTAATCCTCATGACCCACAAAATCAGGTCTTTCAAATTTAATCCAACGGTTAAAGTTATTATAACTTTTAATGGAACTTCCTGTTTTTAACAGTTGGATCAAATTTCAAAGGTCCGGATTTGTGGGTCATGAGGATTAGGAGTAAGGGATCCGGAAATGATCCCTTTCCGTTTAATGGCTCACCACATGTTTGATGAAAGTCCTTGCCGGCACTTCGGGGTTTATAATTTTATGAACGTATCACACGAACAAAGTAAAAATTAAGAAAAAAAATATGAAGAATAACTCCTCCCACTCCATAACTCACTCCACTAAACTTGTTGCATGAGATGTCAATGTAGATTAAAACAATTAGAATCTTTACCAACCCATTTCCAGTCCTTTATTGGTAACTGTTATAGCATCCTGATAGTATACCTGACTGAACCTTAGAACTTCAAATCGTATGTGATTAATTTTTGACTCCGGCATCATCTTCGCCAGCCATCATTGCGTGCCAGGTTCTCAAGCATCTTCCTAGTAATTCACCACCAAAATTGTTGCGAGCTATGTCTTTGAAGCTTTGGCCAGGTACCACTGGTTTTGTTGCATCCAACGCGTCCACAAAAAAGGTTGGATCGAAAAACAAGAACACTCAAAGAGGACATCTGCTTCAACAAGCAAGGATAGATACATGGTCTGATAGATCAGCAGGATGCCTGGCAGGCACATGGCTTAACATAGCAGCAGGATGCTCCACAGACGCCTAACACCAGCAGCAGGATGCTTCACGGACACAGGGTCTCAAAACCATATGGAGTCGGAGAAATCCAACCAGTTACCATTTGCGGAGCACATCAAACAGGAAGTATGCTGGGATGCTTCCCTGGAATCTCATCCTGAATATCTTCCAAGCCAAGCTTTAACATCAGAGTTACCATTAGGCCAGGAACTTGATATTATGAAGCAAACGCTGGAACCATTAGATTCTACCCTTCCTAGGTCAGTCCTGGCCACTGAAGCTACTGTGGTCAATCTGGAAGACATGCCACCATTGCCACCTTTACCACCAATGCAATGGAGGATGGGAATACAACATGCCCCCTCTTTTTTCACAGAGAGAATGGTTGGAGTTGGTCAGGATTCTTTGCTGCCAATACAGCCATCGGAATCAGTTGAGAAAGCTCAATTGGATATGCCAGCACCACAGGACCTGGTAGATTTACCAGAGAGTTGCAAGAAAGATTTAGTTGACTAAGACTACTCAACTTCCAAATCCAGTTGGTTATTTCACCATGAATCAGGTTTGCTGAAAGGTCCAAAGTGCTTAATTTTGATTGATTTCTCAAGAAATCAGGAAATGTTCTCAACTTTCCAGAAGACAACTTTCAATGTCGTAAGTTGAGGGAAGGAAGAATAAGAGGAACTAGTATCAGCATAAGTAATCAACAAGCTATTGTATGACAAATCAAGACTCGAAATTCAAAAACCCAGGACCGTTCTGTTTTCAAATTAATTGCACAAAAGCTATAAATTTGAGACTAAGACATGTCTAGACAATATTCCAAACTCCAGAGTATTGCTTCATAGTTAGTGTGGACACCAAATTTACAACCAACAGTGAAGAGAAAGAATGGAACTCAATGAAGATGAATCAACTTTCACTAACAATGAAATAAGCTTACAAGTTACAACACTCTCACCTAGAGCATCAACAGTACAGCCAAAAGGAAAGATGAAAAAACTAACTCAAAAGTATAAGCAACATCTAGTTATCAATGCAATTGAAAACTATGGTGTGGAAGGAAAACCGAAGCATAAAGGAGTGCCACCGCACCATGAAAACATGTGGGTTTCCAAGCCAGCCACAAACAAGGAATTAATACAAGTTGTTTGGTATGTGGGAAGTCATTCTAGAAAAACCACTTCAATTTTAACAGATTTCAGTACCAACAAGGCAACAATAAAAGATTAAACATTTGAAAAAACATCCTGTTTAATACAGTTGAAGTATGAGATAATACAGTTGAAAGTATTATCGACCATTATTATATATATAATACAGTTGAAGGATGAGAGCTAAGTTTTAAGATTTAGAAGCGTTGGCCG
Source organism: Malus fusca (assembly GCA_035220775.1). Classification (NCBI taxonomy): domain Eukaryota; kingdom Viridiplantae; phylum Streptophyta; class Magnoliopsida; order Rosales; family Rosaceae; genus Malus; species Malus fusca. The sequence continues at coordinate 25,162,699 of CM069070.1, forward strand.
TCGGAGAGAGCTCTTTGAGAAATATCCTCAGCTGTAGCCTGTATGTGATCAGCATATAGATCTGGTTCAGCTGATTTCATATCCTGCACTTATCAAACCATCGACATGTATATTAGTGTGTGTATATGTATATATTTATATATATACATATATTTATACGTATATAGATATAAGGAAACCAACATTAGAAGTACAAGAGAGTGGAAAATTTAGATAGATATTTACTGGGCATATTCGATGTTGATTCGGGTAGAAGGTGAGTGTGAGATGGCTGCAAAAGCATCGGTTGACATGGCTATGGTAGAAGGGCAAGGAGATTGACGGCAAAGGTCGACCACCTTAACCTCAACAGTAGCACCACCCTTGCAGGGCATATTAAATCCACTCAGGCACCTAATTTTATAGAGCCTTCCACATGCAGAACCACCGTCCCACAACCCTTCACTCACCGCCACAAAAAGGTACATCGGAGGGAACTGGTCTAGCCTACTCCCAAAGCATGTTGTTGCTGCACAACAATTACAATAATGGCATAAGAAAAGCTAATTGTCATTGACATGATCCAATTAATTTTCAATGCCCCTGCAACTAACTAGACATGAATTACTCACTTAAAACCATTTAAACCCCCTAATTGTGATAAGGCAATCACAACAATACAGTAATCATTGCGTTGAGATGAATAAGTTGTTTACTTACGCATATAAGGAGGACCGTAAGAAGTTGCTGTGCCGAGATCGCCAGAAACTAGCCTTGATTCTGTGCAAAAAAAAAGCCTAAAACGATCAACATGAATAAGAGTCCCATGTTCACGGAGCCCGCCCAGGATGTTGTCAAAGGAGCGGCCACAGTTTTAATGGGTCCTTTGATTTTGTGGAGTTTTGGGAGCTATGAATGAAAAAAGAGGCGGGGGGCATCCCACTCATGGCATAATTGTTTGTGGGATGACACAATCCATGACACAACTGGAGTCTAATTCTACAGAACCCATGACACTACACAATCCAAAATTAACAGATTACAGTGACAACATTCCAACAAAAGAAAGAAGACCAAAAAAACTATCTATTCTAAAGTAATTTAGTTCCATCATGCATAAATCAAGGCAGTCACGTAAGGCTAGTATCTATAGTAATCCCTCACACAGTGCAGCCCCCTAGCAATCTAACAAAGAAAATTTTATGTCAAAAGATAAAAAGAAAAGGAGCAACTGTTGAGAATATCGCATTTAAGAATGGGAAAAACAAAAACAAACTCCGGAAATCAAAAAACAAATAACCAAGATAAATAACGCCAAGAATTTACGTAGTTCGGCAATATGTGCCTACGTCCACGGGACAGCAACAACAATCTTTCACTATATCAATAATGAGTACAACCAATAATTTTGCCAAATCTCTAGAACTAGGACTTGACGAAAAACCTGAAAGAACAAGAACAAGAAATACACTATCTCTTTTCTTTTCTCTCGCACACACAATATTCTCTCACTCTAATCCCTTGAGTGGTATACAATTTATTGTTTTGCTCCCTCCTCAAAACTAGTACAATAGCCCCTTTATATAGACATAATAAATGTCTTCTTCAATAAGGATTATTAATCCTAATTGGAATCTAGTTATGAATCCTACTCCAATTGAGAAACTAACCTCAATTGGGTAAACAACTTCAATTGGGAAAACAACTCCAATTGGGAAAACAATTTAATCCTCTAAGACTATTAATTCCCAATAGACTTAGGACAACTAATCATGGGCTGGAAAAAACCCAACAATCTCCCCCTCCAGACCATGAGGAAGGTATACCATAATAGGATTGCTCCTCTTGACCAAACTCCCATTGATCGAACTTTTCATGACCAGACTCCCCCTGATCGAATTACCCATAACCAAGCTCCCCCTGATTGAACTACTCATTAACCAAGACCATCTTGATTAGATTTCTCTTGACCAGGCTCCCCCTGATTGCAACACCCATCGTCATTGGCAAAGGCAATTATAGACTTCTTTGCCAGAAAACATCGCTTATCTTCATCTTGGTCCAATCAGCATCAGACATACTTGCTGGCTTGCTCTTAACACCTTCAGTAAAGCATGTCCTCGTCTTGATTTCCACGTAACCCAATTACAGCAGGTTGCACCCTCCATTCTAAACCGATATCAGCCAAACCAGGCTCTGATACCACTTGTTGAGAATATCTCATTTAAGAATGGGAAAAACAAAAACAAACTCCGGAAATCAAAAAACAAATAACCAAGATAAATAACGCCAAGAATTTACGTGGTTCGGCAATATGTGCCTACGTCCACGGGACAGCAACAACAATCTTTCACTATATCAATAATGAGTACAACCAATAATCTTGTCAAATCTCTAGAACTAGGACTTGACGAAAAACCTGAAAGAACAAGAACAAGAAATACACTATCTATTTTCTTTTCTCTCGCACACACAATATTCTCTCACTCTAATCCCTTGAGTGGTATACAATTTATTGTTTTGCTCCCTTCTCAAAACTAGTACAATAGCCCCTTTATATAGACATAATAAAGGTCTTCTTCAATAAGGATTATTAATCCTAATTGGAATCTAGTTATGAATCCTACTCCAATTGAGAAACTAACCCCAATTGGGTAAACAACTCCAATTGGGAAAACAACTCCAATTGGGAAAACAATTTAATCCTCTAAGACTATTAATTCCTAATAGACTTAGGACAACTAATCATAGGCTGGAAAAAACCCAACAGCAACAATTAAAACACAAATTTTCAAACAAACAAAAAAACCTACATTCAACTCAATAATTTCACGAACACCAAAAATTACAGAAAGTAAAGGCAACGGCGGTACCTCTCGGGGTTGGGAGGAGGGAGTTCGCCATAGGCGGGGGCGAAGAGATCGAGAGATCGTTTGAGGGGTTTGAGACTGAGCTTCTTCCATTAACAATATACCTAGAATTCCCCATGTTTTCAAATGGAAATTAAACATTTACATAGCTTATATAAAAAGCCAAAATATAAAAAATTAATCAAAAGGTTGAGAGAACTCACATCCCAATCATGCTCATTGCTGATATTAACAGCCATTGACAACAGCCCTTGATTTGTGGAATTCCCATCCCCAACTCCATGAGCTCTGTCTCTGCCATCCCTCTTTCCCTCACAACCATACCCATTTTGGACCCACCCCTCAATCCCGACACCAACCCTTGATTTGAGGAGGAAAAATCAATCCAACACTCTTTTTGGCAAGCCTCACTCCTCCTTCTCCCTTCCCCTCCCTGCCAATCCACGCCCATCTCCCTCGTTGTAGCTCTGCAACCCACGTTTTTTTGCACCCTCTCCCTTCCTCTCCATGGCATTCCACACCCTCCTCCCCCATTCCATAAACCCAGCCCAAGCCTTACCCCAACTCCGGCCCCCTCACTTTCTCGAAACCAACTCTCAAACCCTAGAACGCAGCACTCTCACTCTCTCGCAACCCACTTTGAGTGACACGGATGCAACAACCCTCGCCCACTCTACCGCCGTCGCCTAACCCCAAAATCGCGCTCTCCCTCTCTCTCTCTCTCTCTCTCTCTCTCTCTTTCTCTTCCCAAATCGAGCATCATCACTCAATCCCCTCTCTTTCTTTCCCTCGAATCGTACACCCCCTGTGACTCTATCTGCCTGCAAGCCGCATGCCTTCCTCTCACCATATCCCTATCTCTCTCGCTTCTCTCCCTGCTCGCTCACTCTCTCTCTCTCCCGACAGCATGGTCTCACCGAGTCCCACTGCAGCTTCGGAAGGGAAATGAAAGTCTCTAACCCACCCAATCCGTTCGAAACCCTAGAGACTAAAATGGCCATCGCACCCCTGCCTTTCCACGATTATCAACACGCGGCATGAAGATCAGCGGCAGAGAGAGTTAGTGGCAGCCTCGTAAATAAAGTGAAATTCGGCCCAAATCACTATTCATTTCTACAGTGCCAATTCCAATGCTTTCTTTAGACTAAAGTAATAAGATATTAAATAGTCTTTTGAAACCTCTTTTAATTGACAAAAAAAATTGGGTAAATTACATAGTAGCCCCTCAGGTTTGAGCTCTATTGCAATCTTATACAACATCTTTAAAACATTTCACTTTCATACCTCAAGTACTATTTTATTTCACTTTCATACAACCGTTAGATTTTCCATCCATGGATCTGTTAAATGCTGACGTGGCTGCCACATATATGACACGTGGCTGCCAAATGTCTGCCACGTGGCAAATAAAATAATTTTTACATATCTGCCACTTTTTTTTTCTCTTTCTTCTTCTTCTCTTGCTCTTTCTTCTTCTTCTTCTTCTTCTTCTTCTTCTTCTTCTTCTTCTTCTTCTTCTTCTTCTTCTTCTTCTTCTTCTTCTTCTTCTTCTTCTTCTTCTTCTTCTTCTTCTTCTTCTTCTTCTTCTTCTTCTTCTTCTTCTTCTTCTTCTTCTTCTTCTTCTTCTTCTTCTTCTTCTTCTTCTTCTTCTCCTCCTCCTCCTCCTTCTCCTTCTCCTTCTCCTCCTCCTCCTCCTCCCTCTCCCTCTCCCTCTCCCTCCTCTTTCTTCTTCTCTTCTTCTTCTTCCTCCTTCTTCTTCTGGGTTCGGTCCCTTTCTTTTTTCTTTTTTTTTCTCTTTCTTCTTCTTCTCTTTCTCTTTCTTCTTCTTCTTCTTCTTCTTCTTCTTCTTCCTCATTTTTCTGGGTTCAGTCCCTTCTTTTTTTTTTTTTTTTTTCTTCTTCTTCTTCTTCTTCCTCCTCCTCCTCCTCTTTCTTCTTCTTCCTCCTTCTTCTGGGTTCGGACCCCTTTCTTTTTTCTTTTTTTTTTCTTCTTCTTCTTCTTCTTTCTCCTCCCTCCTCTTTCTTCTTCTCTTCTTCTTCTTCCTCCTTCTTCTTCCTCCTTCTTCTGGGTTCGGTCCCTTCCTTTTTTTTTTTTTTTCTTCCAATTTCAGGTTTTAAAAAAAAAATTAAAAAATTATTTTTATTTGCCACGTGGCAGACATTTGGCAGCCACATGTCATATATGTGGCAGCCACGTCAGCATTTAACAGATCCCTGGATGGAAAATCTAACGGTTGTATGAAATTGAAATAAAATAGTACTTGAGGTATGAAAGTGAAATGTTTTAAAGATGTTGTATAAGATTGCAATAGAGCTCAAACCTGAGGGGCTACTATGTAATTTACCCAAAAAAATTCTATTCATATATAATTTAGATAAAAACAAGTTCCAACACTTTGCCAAGAGAGAGAGAGGGAGAGAGAGCATGAATGGCGCACTTCTCTTCACGTACTTACCTTAAAAATTTACACTTTTAGCCGCTTATTTGGTGTACTAGTTTAATGGTTCACCACATGTTTGATGAAAGTCTTCGCCGGCATTTCGGGGTTTATAATTATATGAACGTATCACCAATGCGATGGGGGATGGGAATACAACATGCTAGATCAGTCCTGGCCCCTGAAGCTACTGTGGCAAATCTGGAACCATTAGATTCTACTCTTCCAAGAACAGTCCTGGCCCCTGAAGCTACTGTGGTAAATCTGGAAGACATGCCACCATTGCCACCTTTACCACCAATGCGATGGAGGATGGGAACACAACATGCTGCCCTTTTTCCACAGAGAGAATTGGTTGGAGTTGGTCAGGATTCTTGGCTGCCAATACAGCCTTCGGAATCTGTTGAGAAAGCTCAATTTGATATGCCAGCACCACAGGACCTGGTAGATTTACCAGAGAGTTGCAAGAAAGATTTTCCAACCCATTTCAAATCAAGACTCGAAATTCACAAACCCAAGACCGTTCTGTTTTCAAATTAATTGTACAAAAGCTATAAATTTCAGATTAAGACATGTCTAGACAATATTCCAAACTCCAGAGTATTGCTTCTCAGTTAGTGCAGACTCCAAACTAGCCCTAGACGTACAACCAACAGTGAAGAGAAAGAATGGAACTCAATGAAGATGAATCAACTTTCACTAACAAGGAAATAAGCTTACAAGTTACAACTTTTATTTTAACAGATTTCAGCACCAACAAGGCAACAGTAAAGATTAAACATATGAAAAAACATCCTATTTAAATTATTGAATAATAGTAAAAAGGTCGAAATTATCGACCATTATTATGTATACGGTTGAAAGTCTGAGAGCTACGTTTTAAGATTTAGAAGCAGGCCGTCGGATAGAGTTCTTTGACTAATATCCTCAGCTGTATGTGATCAGCACATATCTGGTTCAGCTGATTTCATATCCTGCACTTATCAAACCATCGACATGTATATTAGTGTGTGTGTGTGTGTGTATACATATACGTACAACAGTAGAAGTATAAGAGAGTGGAAAATTCAGATAGATATTTACTGGGCATATTCGATGTTAATTGGTGCAGAAGAATTGTGAGAGATGGCTGCAAAAGCATCGGTTGACATGGCTATGGTAGAAGGGCATGGAGATTGACGGCAAAAATCCACCACCTTCGCCTCCACGGTAGCACGACCCTTGCAGGGCATATTAAGTCCACTCAGGCACCTAATTTTATAGATCCGTCCGCACGCAGACCCACCGTCCCACAACCCTTCACTCACCGCCAAAAAAAGGTACATCGGAGGGAACTGGTCTGGCCTAGTCCCAAAGCATCTTGTTGCTGCTCAACAATTACAATAATGGCAAAAGAAAAGCTAATTGTCATTGATATGGTCCAATTAATTCTCAATGCCCTCTTCAACCTGAAACTAACAAGACATGAATTACTCACTGAAAACCATTTAAACCCCCTAATTGTGATTAAGGCAATCACAACAATACAGTAATCATTGCGTTGAGATGAATAAGTTGTTGACTCACGAATATAAGGAGGACCGTATGGAGTTGCTGTCCCGAGATCGCCAGAAACTAGCCTTACTTGTGTGCAAAAAAAGCTTAAAACTATTAACATGAATAACAGTTCCATGTTCACGGAGCCCGCTGAAGATGTGGTCAAAGGAGCGCCCACCCATTATTTAACGAGGATTTTGGAGCTATGAATGAAAAAAGAGGCGGTGCAACCAGAGGCTCAAGAGAGACGAGGCCCCAGTATGGGGCACGTGGAAATTTGATTGCTAAGATGGTGACTACTCACTACAACGAAAGAGATTGACATGAGTCAAAGTTAATGGCTGGACAATATATGAAAATTCATCTATTCAACAAGAGGCATCCAAATATGATGATTACAGACCTTACCTTGGCCGTAATCGGAGATAAAATTGCCGGAAGCGTCGGTCCATTTAAAAGTTTCTAGAACTCGGTTATTATTATTATTATTATTACTATTTTGCTACATTGGACAAATTCAAATGATGAACCTCTCCCTATTCTAATCCACCAACTTACCCTACCACGACTAATCCACCAACCCTACCACGACACCAAGGACGGATCTGTATAGGGCCTAGGGCGGCATCCGCCCCCACCCAAATTTTTGTGTGCGTGCATGTGTGTTCTTTTGCATTCCAATTCCAAGCCCTAATTAAACTACAAATGAAAAAATGGATTGCATTTCATTTCCAACATAGTTCTAATTAAATTATAAAATTAAAAAATGGTTTAATGGAAAAAATACAAGGTGTATCCGTTAGTTTACATGTTTGTAACATTAGCACTAACTCTTCCAGTTGCTACTGTCACCGTTGAAAGAATATTTTCAACCATGATATTTCTGAAGAATCAAATGATAAATCAATAGATGAATAATGTCATGATTATTTTTATAAAGAGAGATATTTGATGGTATTAGTAATAATGTTGTCATGCACCGCTTTCAAAACATAAAAACATGTCGAGAAATATTGTAAAATATTGTATGAAAAACTTTATGGATTAATATATAAGTAACTTTAACGAAAAGCCCACGGTACTGTTCACTTTAACGAATAAGTGTTTTGTACAGTAAATTCTTAAGTTTTTTAATTGTACCTTGTTATTTGAAGATACCCCCTATTCTTACAAATTTCTAACTTCGTCCATGCACGACACTTTGGCTAAATATATATTGGAAAAATTGCACCAACAAAATCTTGTACTCAGGTTAAAAAGATTTACATAATTCAACGACCAGACTTCGAAGTGTTTCAGTGTATTATCTTCTCCCAATTTTCATCTACTATATTGTGACAAATATGAGCACATTGTGAGTTTCTCTTCCCCACGTTCGTTTCTTGTTCATTCCTTAATTATTCGATCTCTAACTGCCATATGAATACACGGGTGGGTGGGTATAAATTGCTCTGGGTCCGACTGTGAGAGATGAATTATGACCATCCAAAATAATAATATAATAATAATTACAGGTAGGGAATATGCCGTAATTGTGACATTTTGTAAATATGTTTGATACAAAAGCTCCCCCATGTGGTCTTCTAGTGGATAGGGGGTTAGCAAAATTTAAAAAAAAAATGATACAAAAGCTTCTTCTCACTTAACATAATATTATTGGCCCGATGCGTTATGTGAAAATATTTATGGGCAATGTGCGTTGCTCTTCAAGACAAGGCAACATTTTATGACAGTCATGCTATTACATAATACTATTAATCAATTTATGTAACATCCTACATCGTTCAGAGGAGTGGATCATCTAAGTCTTATATGTATATTCTTATCTCTACCTAGCACGAGACCTTTTGGGAGCTCACTGGCTTCAGATTCCATCGGAACTTCGAATTTAAGCGAGTTCGCGCGAGAGCAATCTTATGATGGGTGACCCACTGAGAAGTTCTCTTCCCAAAAACAAAACCGTCAGGGCAGTCAGGGCTCAAAGCAGACAATATCGTACTACGATGGAGTCAAACCCAGAATGTGGTGGGAGCTCGGGCCAGGATGTGACAATTTACGTGTTATAATATAAATGAATGATTTACTCATTTTTCATATACCCCATTTGATCACTATTGCACTACAATGAAATTGACACTTTTTGCTCAAGATCTTGTGCTTTATAAACCTTATTATGCCAATTTAGGCCATAGTACAAAACCAAACACATATATCATTTGCTGCCGCAATTTTGAAGAGAGACTTCTGCTTTAATAAGGACCTCACGTCCAGCAAGAGAGAGAGAGTTTGATTTCCATCCTTGAATTATTTTTTGTTTTATAAGATGCTTAACAAATGCCAAGGCCACCCATTTTGTCCGGCCCCAAATGGAAGGGAGTCCAAGATATTTCCCCGGGTCATTCGATTCCGTCATACGAAAATTTTGGCAAAGGATCTCTCTTAAGGGCGTTGGGGTATTTTTAGAAAAATAGATGGTGAATTTATCTGGGTTTACGAGTTGTCCGAAGCCAACGAATTACGTTAATGTTTCTCTATATCATTATAAACTTGAGTTCTACATAAACTAGTAACTACAAAGCCGCTATACTTGATAATATATATCCTCAGCTGTATGTGGTCATCATATATCTTGCTCGGCTGATTTCATATCCTACATATCAAACCATCCAATATATATATATATATATATATAATATGTAAGGTAAATTACATTTTACTCCCTCACGTTTGATTGTAAGTGTAATTGAAACCTCATACATCATTTTAAAAACATTTCAATCACATGCATTTACTTATTTTTATTACAATTCCATAATTCCGTTAATTGAATTGTCAATTTGATCGTTAAGTGATGTAATAACAACTGTGGGTCTCATGTTTGCTTGTCAAATTTGTCCATACAGATAAAAAAAAATTATAAAAACCTATGTGGCATAATTCTTTTGTTTTTTAAATAGGATGCTTATAATATCTCATCATTAATCTGTCTATTGGATTCGATACTTACTCTTTACTCAAACCACCCAACAATTTCACGTGGATCTCCAATACATTTCAAGCTGCATTATCATCATCACCGTCCAAATTCCACGTGTAGGCATGCATGGAAATAGTCCTCCACCAAATATCTTGTCAAACTCCGTCCATCAGACTCACAATTAGACAAAGATCAGTGAATTATTGTCAAGTTGATATGAACCTGTCCTTATCCTAACCCACCATCTTAACCTACCTCAACACTTTGACTATCAACTTTTTCTTTATTTGTGTTGTTTTTTACCCTTGCGTGTGAGTTGAATCTTATACTCTGGTTAAAATGATTTACATAATTCAACGACAAGACTTCAAAGTTCAAAGTGTTTCACAGTGTCATTATCTTCTCCCCTACTATATTGTGACAAATATGAGCACGTTGTGACTTGTACGCAAACCCCATTTCGTTGGTTCCCTAGTTCAACATTTCGTTGGTTCCCTAGTTCACTACACTTGAACTGATATTAAATTACTAAGATGTATTTATTATGTACTAATTACAATTACTAAGAAATGGGATCAACCATTTTAATGAGATACGCACCATTCTTGTTCTTTTCACTATCCTAAAAGTTTGAAACAAATTGAAACACTTTCAATTTTTTTCTGTTGAAAATTAGTGAAGGATGAAAATTATTTTAGAATTTGCAGCCATCTTGAACAGTGAAAAGGTACGGCGCTGATGGGTCGATTTGGGAAAAAAATTACAAAAATCATAATTGATTCCTAGTCTTTATGAACGATCAAGATTGCGTGATCAGAAGATTCCGCATAATTGAATCCGGAGAAGATCCTAATCATTTCTGGAAATCTAGACATACATAAAGAGAGAGAGAGAGAGAAAGAGGATGTGCAATATAATATTTACCAACCTCAACTGCTAATTGTTTTTTTACTTCCACTGAGGATACTAAGTTGAAAAATTGTTGTTTATAGAATATACCCACGCATATTAGAAAATATTTCTTTACACCCACGCATATTAGAAAATATTTCTTAAATCATCCATATCATTGTCACGGTTGAAATCAATTTGCATGTCTCTAGTTGTCTAAGAGAATTTGTTTAATTCTCTTACTATTGGGCTAAAATAAGCTCTGGGAAGAAAATTTATCTCGTAGCTAAATTATATCACGATGTAAGCTTGACTTAAATTATTATAGATCCACCAAGTCATATTTCAAACATTTTTTTCTTTTTTTTCTTATAATCTAACAGCTATGACCAAATGAGATCAAATCTAATGGTAAAAAAAAATGATGGTCCAAAATTAAATCTAACTCTAAAATAATTTAAAAAAAAAATTATTTAAATCAAATTTAACTTAAAACTTTATAAATACCTATGTATTTGTATGATTTTTAATTACTTATCAAAATTTAAATATTTTTAGATTAAAATGTTCATAAAAATAAATTAGGATAATCTACATAAATTTTATTTTTTAAAAAGTTACCAAAAAAATTAGGCTAAAATCATTATTTAATAATCTCGGACTAAAATTTTAAGACCTAAGGGTTGGAGGAGAAAAATAGTTTCTGGGTTATAGCTTAGAGTTGGTTTGAGATTGTGGTGCTATAAAAAAACAACTTATTAAAAAATTTAGAATATTAAACATGTTTGGTAAAAATTAAAAAAAAAAAAATTTTAAAACTGCTATCAATAAAAGTAAAAAAACAGAAGCAGAGTCTAACATGTTTTTAGAAAGATTTTTTTTTTTTTTCAAAGCATAGTAACCAATGTATATATATCTTGCACATGTTTTCAAACACTTAAAGTGTCAGTGTCTTATATTTCTGACCCACAGCCCAAAACAGAGAGAACCTCAACCTCATGTTGGGACTTGGCTAAAACCTTATTTTTAAACATCCCAATAGCGATTAATCTAAACATATTTGGTTCTCCGTAACTTCGGATATTATATGGGTAAACATCAGCGTTCTTGTATGCTATTTTGGAAGGGCACACCCCAAATTACTTCTCACACACTTCTTGTTAATTTATGTCCGTTGATCTTCTTCAATTCATCTGATCCAACGGCCGAAAATTAGAAGGGTGTGCGAGAAGTAGAATGGGGTGTGTAGATATCACACCCCATTTTGGAATTTGGGGGCTTAGATTAGAGCCACATTTTAGTCTGACATCAATAATGAGAAGAACCATTCTATTAATAATTTAGTACCTCACACACTATTGCCAAGACCTTTTGTTGAAACCCCTTATCAATTAATCTCCTAGGCGGCTTAAGATATTGGCAATATCGACTCATACGTGTGAGCCCCGCCGGTGTGTTTCCACACCAGATGCTCTGCAAAAAAGACACAATCTCGAATTAGAAACACATAAAGAAGAAACATATAGTATACATACACAGCAAGGGAAAGTAAAAATAATGAAAAGTTCAATCAAAGTGAGTGGAGGAAACCCTTTTTTCTTACCCAAAGCATTGAAGTAGCAGAAGCCATTATTTTGTTCTCTTTTTGCCCTCTTCCCCGTGTCCCTTTCCTTTTTTACCTCTTTAAAATGATAACTGATAAGAAAAATAAATAAATAAATAGATCTCCGTACGTATGACTTTTTTGCTTCTTTTCTTCCTCTTTCCCAACAACACATTTCTTATTTGGCAACTTTATACTTTGAAATTTTGGCTTTTTATTTTTTTAAATTTAAATTTCTTCATTTTATAATATTCAATTTTTTTTTGTTAGTCTACAATACCCAATTGCCAATGATTCTAACAATACTCTTGCCTTGCCTACAATCTATAACAAAAGAAAAGAAGAAAAAGAAAACTCCAGAAAAAAAAATCCTACTGAGCCATGAAATTTAAATCTACCACAGCTCAAAATTCAAAATATGAAAATTAATACAATGTTCATTTTCTTCTAATAATTGCGTATTCAATTTAACGAATCAGAACAGCAGGAAATGATCATATGTTTTCCTTGACAGGTATCAGTAACAATGATACGAATGAAACATGTCAGAGGGAATCAAGCAGATGGATTCATCAAGCGCGACGAAATTCCTTACCTAGGAAATGTTTGGCTTGGTGATGTCTACTTCCTTGACTTTGCACATCCACAAACTGAAAAATATTTGGCTACTTGTTCATCATTGTTCAATCACTCTTGTTAATTTTCCTTTTTTTATGTTTCGTTTCGTTTCGGCTTTTCTTTAACAGCGTAGCACACATAACCAATCAAATTGATTCATTAACTTAGAGTATCTCCAAAGAAAATGTCAAAATGTCAAAATCAACAATAACGATAATAAAAGATAACAATAATGTCTTCCAATCGAGAAGACAAATTTGATGTGGCATGACATGGAAAGACATCTCTGCACTTTTTTCTCTCTTACCAAAAAAAAATGTGAAATGTAGAAATTAGATTACCAAACTTACCATTTTGCTTTCTAATGTCGAACAAAAGTGAAGTTCATTTCCTCTAATTTTTTCGGGTGAATAAATTTAATTTGTAGCTTCAATCATATAATAAGTAAAGAAAAAACATGATTGATTCCTAATATTAAAAATATTTTTACCTAACCGAAATGTTTTTCTTCTTTTTTTTAGGCAAAATTGCTTTTACCGATTTTTTCCAACTGCCCATTGGGCTTATAGTAAGCCCGATGCATTTTATATGGCCCAAACAGTGGTTCGTTTTAACGGTTTAAGGTCCAACAACGACTCCGTCGCAAGACCCACGGGCAGGAACCGTACGCATAGCAAATCTAACATGTTCCGACAATTGTCACTTTGTAATACGGTTTATTGTTGTTGCTCTTCACTTGTCTGTGAAAGTTTTTAGATTTGATTCCTGTCAAAAGCAAACTTGAAACACATTATAGCATCATTATGAAGGTAAGCTCACCCCCTTTAGTATGGACAATATCGTTTGTTAGAAAAACTAGTACATGACCACAAAGTGTGAAATTTTTTTTTTTTGTTTTTAAAATTGAATGAGAGAGGGAAAAATGAGAGAGAACGTAGAACTGAAGAGAGGGAGAGAAGGTTATTTTTTTATTTTTTTATTTTTTTATTTTTTAAGAATTAGAGGTATTAAAATCAATTGTAGATGAGGCTTAAACAAAAAAGCAAATTTTATTTTGTAAAATTATGTTTTCACCCTTACCTTTTTTTGTTGTAATAAGAGACTAAATAGTCTTTACTCTCTTTTAATTAACCAAAAATTTTCTAGTCATATGTAGTTCGGAAGATAGAAACAAGTTCCAACACTTTGCCATGCTGCGCACCACGTTTTGAAGGAAGAGAGAGAGAGCCTAAAAATTTGCACTTTTAGCCGCTTATTTGGTGTACTCGTTTAATTGCTCACCACATGTTTGATGAAAGTCCTCGCCGGCATTTAGGGGTTTATGATTATATGAACGTATCACACTAACAAAGTAAAAATTAAAGAATAAAATATGAAGAATAACTCCTCCCACTCCATAACCCACTCCATAACCCACTCCACTAAACTTGTTGCTTGAGATGTCAATGTAGCTGAAAACAGGATCTTTACCAGCCCATTTCCAGTCCTTTATTGGGAACTGTTATAGCATCCTGATAGTATACCTGACTGAACTTTAGAACTTCAAATTGTATGTGATTAATTTTTTACTTGGTATCATCTTCGCCAGCCATCATTGCTTGCCAGGTTCTCAAGCATCTTCCTGGTAATCAACCACCAAAATTGTTGCGAGCTATGTCTTTGAAGCTTTGTCCAGGTACCACTGGTTTTGTTGCATCCAACGTGTCCATAAAAAAGGTTGGATCGAAAAACAAGAACACGCAAGGAGGACATCTGCTTCAACAAGCAAGGATAGATACATGGTCTGATAGATCAACAGGATGCCTGGCGGGCACATGGCTTAACATAGCAGCAGGATGCTCCACAGACACTTGCCTAACACCAGCAGCAGGATGCTTCACGGACACAGGGTCTCAAAACCATATGGAGTCAATCCAACCAGTTACCATTCGCGGAGCACATCAATCAGGAGGTATGCTGGGATGCTTCTCCGGAATCTCATCCTGAATATCTTCCAAGCCAAGCTTTAACATCAGTTACCATTAAGCCAGGAACTTGAAGTTATGAAGCAAACACTGGAACCATTAGATTCTACCCTTCCTAGATCAGTCCTGGTCCCTGAAGCTACTGTGGTCAATCTGGAAGACATGCCACCATTGCCACCTTCACCACCAATGCAATGGAGGATGGGAATACAACATGCTTCCCTTTTTTTCAGAGAGAGAATTGGTTGGAGTTGGTCAGGATTCTTTGCTGCCAATACAGCCATCGGAATCAGTTGAGAAAGCTCAATTTGATATGCCAGCACCACAGGACCTGGTAGATTTACCAGAGAGTTGCAAGAAAGATTTAGTTGACTAAGACTACCCAACCAAATCCAGTTGGTTATTTCACCATGAATCAGGTTTGCTGAAAGGTCCAAAGTGCTTAATTTTGATTGATTTCTCAAGAAATCAGGAAATGTTCTCAACTTTCCAGAAGACAACTTTCCAGAAGACAATTTCAATGTCGTAAGTTGAGGGAATGAAGAATAAGAGGAACTAGTATCAGCATAAGTAATCAACAAGCTATTGTATGACAAATCAAGACTCGAAATTCACAAACCCTCCGTTCTGTTTTCAAATTAATTGTACAAAAGCTATAAATTTGAGACTAAGACATGTCTAGACAATATTCCAAACTCCGAGTATTGCTTCACAGTTAGTGCAGACACCAAATTTACAACCAACAGTGAAGAGAAAGAATGGAACTCAATGAAGATGAATCAACTTTCACTAACAAGGAAATAAGCTTAAAAGTTACAACACTCTCACCTAGAGCATGAACAGTACAGCCAAAAGGAAAGATGAAAAAACTAACTCAAAAGGATAAGCAACATCTAGTTATCAATGCAATTGAAAACTGTTGTGTGGAAGGAAAACCGAAGCATAAAGGAGTGCCACCGCACCATGAAAACATGTGGGTTTCCAAGACAGCCACAAACAAGGAATTAATATAAGTTGTTGGGTATGTGGGAAGTCATTCTAGAAAAACCACTTCAATTTTAACAGATTTCAGTACCAACAAGGAAACAATAAAAGATTAAACATATGAAAAAACATCCTATTTAATACAGTTGAAGTATGAGATAATACAGTTGAAAGTATTATCGACCATTATTATATAATACAGTTGAAGGATGAGAGCTAAGTTTTAAGATTTAGAAGCGTTGGCCGTCGGAGAGAGTTCTTTGAGAAATATCCTCAGCTGTATGTGATCAGCATATAGATCTGGTTCAGCTGATTTCATATCCTGCACTTATCAAACCATCGACATGTATATTAGTGTGTGTATATGTGTGTGTGTGTGTATATATATATTTATACGTATATAGATATAAGGAAACCAACATTAGAGGTATAAGAGAGTGGAAAATTTAGATAGATATTTACTGGGCATATTCGATGTTGATTTGTGTAGAAGGTGAGTGTGAGATGGCTGCAAAAGCATCGTTTGACATGGCTATGGTAGAAGGGCAAGGAGATTGACGGCAAAGGTCCACCACCTTCACCTCCACAGTAGCACCACTCTTGCAGGGCATATTAGGTCCACTCAGGCACCTAACTTTATAGAGCCTTCCACACGCAGAACCACCGTCCCACAACCCTTCACTCACCGCCGCAAAAAGGTACATCGGAGGGAACTGGTCTGGCCTACTCCCAAAGCATGTTGTTGCTGCATAACAATTACAATAAGGGCATAAGAAAAGCTAATTGTCATTGACATGATCCAATTAATTCTCAATGCCCTATTCAACCTGCAACTAACTAGACATGAATTACTCACTTAAAACCATTTATTGTGACCAAGGCAATCACAACAATACAGTAATCATTGCGTTGAGATGAATAAGTTGTTTACTTACGCATATAAGGAGGACCGTAAGAAGTTGCAGTGCCCAGATCGCCAGAAACTAGCCTTGATTCTGTGCAAAAAATACCTAAAACGATCAACATGAATAAGTGCCCCATGTTCACGGAGGGCGCCCAGGATGTTGTCAAAGGAGGGGCCACCGTTTTAATGGATCCTTTGATTTTGAGGGTTCTGGGAGCTATGAACGAAAAAAGAGGCGGGGGGCACGTGAAAAGCTGATTGCTAAGATGGTGGCGTGGCGTCTCACAAAAAGATTGACACGAGTCAAAATAATATAAACTTATGATAACAATAATATTATTACCCGCCGGAAAACTTTAAATATAAACTTATGATAAAAATAATATTATTACCCGCCGGAAAACTCATCGGTTTCTGGAATTTTTGGCCGGTTTCTGAGCGAATTTCAAATGCTCATAACTCACTCATTTCTCAACTAAATTCAACGATCCATATATGAAAATTCATCTATTCAACGAGAGGCATCCAAATATGATGGTTAGAGACCTTACCTCGGCCCATTTAAAAGCTTCTAGAACTCGGTTTTTCTTCGGCTTTTCACGGATCCGGTTCGTGGAGACGAGACGAATGTTTGATGGTGGTTTTGGTGTAAAATTTTTGCCATTAAAGTGATGGTGGTTTGTGGTTGTACACGTGGTGGCATTCCCAATATAGTTCAAACCACAACACAAACGCAAGAGAGTGGCAGGTATGTGAACAGGTCTCCTTTGGAACTCGGTTTTTATTAAGAAAATTAATGAAAACTTTGAGTTTTAACGATAATGATAAAATAAAGGGTAAATTAAATAGTATCAATTTTGATTTTTTAGTGTAAAAATATGGTTTTTCGTTAAAATGAACAATACCGGCAGCTTTTCGTTAAAGTTCCTTTTTTATTATTGTGTTAACTTTTATTGTTTCCATCAAAGTTTAAGGGAACCGGATCCCCTCCCTCCTGAGATTAGTATACTGACCCTCCTGAGTAAGGGATCCAGATCGTTAAAATTTGATCCAACGGTTACAATTATTATAACTTTTAGAGGAACCTCATTTTTGTAGCCGTTTGATCAAATTTCAACGGTCCGGATAACTTGCTCAGGACACTCGGTACACTAAGCTCAGGAGGGGATCCAGTTCCAAATTTAAGTTCTTTTCATTAAAATTTAAGTTTTTTTATTAAATAAAATAATTAGGTGTTTTTTCTGGTTAATAAAAAGTTATTTTGTTTTTTCATTAAAGTCCCAAATAAAGGAAATATCTTATACATCGGGGACCCTAATTTGAGATAATTATCTGAATAGGTGAAGACAATTCTATTGTTGATTAATTTAGAGTAATTTGTTTACCAGTTAATTAGTTTCCATCAAATCGTGATGGTAGGTATAGATAGCAATTATCTTCCTATTTATTTCCGTCCCAAAACAAGTTGCAAGTTGATATGTATGCCCACTCTTGAAAAGGGAGGAGAAGTGCCTCTTGGTAACTGCTTTTGATAATTGGAAATTAAGTTGATATGTACCTCTTGGTTTTTTAATTTCTACATCTTGAAAAGTGAAAATAATTATTATTAATTGTTATTAACATTCTAAAATTCTTATGTTGCACTTGAAATTTTAAAATACTAATAATAATAAAAGTACAAAAAAATGTAAATTGAGATTTTAAAATGTTAATAATAATAATGACGGCATACCACAACAAAGTAATTTAATATCTACAACGGAATATTCTCCGTCTCTCTTTGCGGCTATGTTTAATAGCTTTGACACTTAACCGGTCAAATGAAATGAGGAGGAGGAGAAAGAAAAGAATTATAGAATATTATATGAATTAGAATATTAGGGTATCCAAATGCTCATAACTCACTCATTTCTCAATTAAATTTAACGATCCATATATGAAAATTCATCTACTCAACTAGAGTAATCCAAATACGATGGTTAGAGATCTTACCTTGGCCGTAATCGGAGATAAAATTGCCCGGAAGCGTCGGTCCATTTAAAAGCTTCTAGAACTCGATTTTTCTTCGGCTTTTCACGAATCTCAATGATGAACTTGTCCTTATCCTGACCCACCATCTTACCCAACCATGCGTGTGAGTTGCCAATAAATATTAGGAAAATTGCACCAACAAAATCTTGTACTCTGGTTAAAATGATTTACATAATTCAACGACAAGACTTCAAAGTTCAAAGGATTTCTCGTTACTCATGTCAGTATTCTCGCTTCTGATATCTCCATTTCGTTAGTTCCCTAGTTCACTACACTTGAATTGATATTGGATTACTAACATATATTTATTATGTACTAATTATAATTACTAAGAGATGGGATCAACTATTTTAATGAGATACGCACCATTCTTGTTCTTCTCACTATCCTAAAAGTTGGAAACAAATTGAAACACTTTGAATTTTTTCTGTTGAAAATTAGTGAAGGATGGAAAATTATTTTAGGATTTGCAGCCATCTTGAACAGTGGAAAGGTACGGCTCTTATGGGTCGGTTTGGGAAAAAATTACAAAAATCATAATTGCCCTAATATGTATGAACAATCAAGATTGCAGGTTCCACATGGTTGAATCTGAAAAAGATTCTAATCCTGTTTAGAAAGCTAGACAGAAATTGAGAGAGAGAGAGAGAGAGAGAGAGAGAGAGAATGTGCAATATAATATTTACCAATCTCAACTGCTAATTTTTTACTCGTTGACTATGCCACTGAGGATGCTAAGGTGAAAAATTGTTGTTTATACAGTACAATACACCCACGCATGTTAGAAAATATTTCTTAAATCATCCATATTCTTGTCAGGCATTTTTAAAAATCAAGCCCTTACAATTACAAAGCACAAAATTGTCAATTCATTTAACCTTTTATGTGTCATAGTCGACTCGACAACTTCAATCGTATTACTTTTTTTTAGTTTCTTATTTTATGAAAGAACTAAAAATAGGTTAGGAACCTATAAATATTTGCAGGGAGATTGAGAAGTGTTGAAGATCAATTTGAATTCTACTACCAGCAAGTCTAGAAGACAGAGCTTCTAGAACACTTGCACTTTATCCAGGTGCAATGGAACTAGATTTTTCTAGTTTAAATATGCAAGAAGTGACGGTGCATGCAGAAATATATAAAGCTAAAGTAGTTTCTAGAAAGACTATACATAGGAAAATATGAGACCAATTTGCAAAGCCATATAACAGTGGCAATGAATGATCAGTAGCTAGAAAATTCTAGCAATGCCAAAGTCGGCAAATCTCACTATAAATATGTAGTGGTGTAATACAATGAAGTAAGAATCAAGAAAGAGCTATGTAAGAGAGTGAGAAGTAGGGATGGACAATGATTATGGCGGGCGGGTAACTGCGGTTATTTATTCATAACCGTTTATACTCATACTCATAACCGTTTATAAACGGTTAACCATACCCATAACCGTGTACTCATTTAACCGTAACCGTTTAGTACCCATTTACCCATTTATCATTTTTTAACCCGTTTATCCTTTCTTTTTTACCATTTACTTCTTTTTCACTTGTCTACGTGTTTTTTTAACAACTTGAAAATTAAAAAAGAAAAATTTGTCATAATTTTCTTTTTCTAACAATTAAACACCGTTATAGGTACATTCATCATACATTTCCGCATTTTAATTTTTTAAGTCCTTATACCATTCCAATAATTGAAATAACAGTTTATTGACGATATTTTTAATTGTTAACAATGAAGGTAATATAAAATTTGCTAAGTATTATTGGGTTACGAAAATTATTAAAAGATAGTATTCTTGGGTTATTTAACTCAGAATGTAAGGTATTAACATAATATATATAATGGACCATGAAATTTAAAGTGGTTAAAGAAAACTATATTATATTAGCTACATAAATCATGCACTATAATCAAAAGCATTGATCTAAGTTTTGTCCGATAGGGAACATGTTTTTTATTAATTTTACATATATAAAATAAATGGGTAAACGGTTACCTGTTTATAACCGCGGTTAATACTCATACCCGCCCATTTAAATTTTACGGGTAAACGGTTATACCCATAACCGTTTATTTATCTAAATGGTTACCCATAACCGTAACCGTAAAATTTAAATGGGCGGGTAACCGTGGTTACCCATAACCGATGGGTATTTGCCCATCCCTAGTGAGAAGCAAGAGTAGTTTTGTATGAGTGTGAGTGGTCTAGAGTTTGTCTCTAGAAAGTAAGTGAGTGATATAGCTTTTAAAGAGTGTCCTTGTTAGTTTGTGTGTTGTAATTAGGGTAGGCACTTGGAACCAAAAACCGAAATTGAAACACGAACCAAATCGAATCGCACCGAACAACTTGGTTTTGTGGTTTTGAAACGATTTTGGTTCGAAACCAAACTGCAGTGTAGAAAAACGGTTTGGTTTCGGTTTTGGCTTTTGAAAACCTCACCGAAACCAAACCACACCACAAATATTAATTAGTTGTTTGTTAAACTTTGTACATTTAATTAGTTGTTTCCTGCTCACTGCTACTCTCGGTCTCATTTGGCATTGGGGACAAAACATTTTACATAATATTGGGGACAAAACATTATCATAATATTAGTTCATGTGTATGCATGTAAATCAAATTCAGATATGTATGTTTTTTGTCCTCAATTACTTTGTTTGGGCGATTATTACTTTTCTTAGGCGTCGATGGTGGATCCTGGGCAAGGTATTGAAGGCTTCAATATTGGTTTTTTTGGGTGATGAATATGAAATGGTAATAGATATTGACAAGGGTACCTTAATTTGTAAAAAAAAATGGTTTATTATGGTTGAAATAGATTTTTTTTTCATTTTGTATGTAAATGGTTTGAAACTAAATCGAAACTGTTTGAAACCGCATCGTACCGAACCGCAAAAAATTGCAGTTTCAATTTTGGTTTCACTTAAAACTGTACCAAACCGAACCGTGCTCATCCCTAATTGTAATATTTTATGAGTGTAATACAAGTAGTTTATTTACTTGTCTTATCTTTCCAACACTTAAGTTAGAATTATGTACTTTAATTTTTTCCTCAACAAGAAGGAGAGAAAGGAAAGAAAAAAGACGGAATATTGTTGTTTGCACGATAGGTTTGGGAAGATATAATTTTATTTTTTTTTCGTTTTGTCAATATATATAGCTTGTTTGAGCTCCTATGCCACCTTAGAGTTGTATTCTTGGAAGAAACAATATTTTTTATGTACACTATTGTTATATATATATATATATATTCATATTAACACTTCAAAATTTTGATTGCACATTTTTTATAAGAATAATTTTATTTTTAAATATAGAAAATTTGAAGTGCACAATTTAAAATATCAATAATAGTTCTCTTATAGATATGTATACTAATATAAAAAATAAAAAATTAAGGCCTTGAGTGGTCGACCTGCCCACCCTTGCTCAGGAAGGGCCCTAACTAGGGGTGGGCAAACGGGTACAGGAACCGCGGGTCGGGGCGGGTAATGGCGGTTCGGGGCGGGTACGGGCCGGTTCTTAATTTTGTAAAAACATATCGGGGCGGGTCGGGCCGGGTAATTGAAGTTTTCAATTCGGGCCGGTTCCAAAAGTGTAAGAACCGCGGGTACCCGGACCGGCCCGTGTGTGTTACAATGGACGGACGAGATTTAAGATACATATCTCCATCCAATCTCAACCGTCAGTTTCAACCTAGCCAATTCCACATCTCGAGTTCGAGAAGCACCCCCTCTCAGACTTCAGTCTCTCAGATTCTCACTCCCCTTCGACTCCCTCGACTCCATCTCCCTATCCCTTCCTTCCCTCGACTTCAACTCTCATACTCTCTCAGTCTCACTCACACACTTACTCTCACAGAGTCACAGTGCTCACCGCCGTCGGGACCAACTCTCAGACTCTCACAGCGCTGTCGCGACCAACACAACGGCACCACCTCCGCCGTCGCGACCACCATCATCATCCCATCACCACCGCCGTCGCGACCACCTGCTGCTACTAAAATTTAGGTAATTTTGAATTAGGTTTTATTATTAATGTGAATTTCTGGTGTAGGGATTTAAGGGATTTTAGGGATTTTAGGGATTTGCCGAAGCAAGATGAGGTTGTTGTGGAACGGGAATCGTAGAAAGACTGCTACTACTTGCTTTTAAATACTACTATGTTCCGATTGATTTAGCTAAACAGTTTTAACGGAAGAGATTTTATACAGAACCAATTAGATTTAGCAAATCTTTTGCAGTGTTAGGTGAAGCTACTTATGGGTAGTTAGTTTGGTTTTGGCAGTGTTCATCATACGGTTTTTTATTTACCTTTTTGTCTTAACTGATTTTGGCAGTGTTTTGCAAATCTTCTGTTCTTTTATGTATGAAGAAGATGATCGGTTTCTAACACAATGATCGTATTTAAGAAGTTAAATTATGTTTTCCTTTTTGTCTTAACTGATTTTGTTTTCCCTTTTTTCCTTGTAGGCACTCCATGGACTGAAGAGGAACATACTAACTACATAGCTTGGTAAAGGTGATTGGCTGACGATATAGGTGCCAGCATTGGTCTTCTTTAAATTGAAAATAAGTGATTTAGTTTAGACTTACATTTACCATGGGAAAAACACAAGAAATGTTATCTGTCTTTTCTTTTTTTCTTCCATGAAATAGATTTGTATATGTCATAGTGTGGGAAGTTGAGAGTTCCTTCCAGTCACCTTGTTAGATCCCTGTTAGTACAAAAAATAAACCTTTGAAGTAAACAACAATCTATTTAACTTCACTAATCTAAATAGTTCTCTCATTGTAACACTTTATTGGATGTGCTCCTAGATTCCGTCATCAGCATTCATCCGTTTTTGGATTTACAGGATGCACTAGCTTACCCACTGACATTTTTTCACTGTTTCTAATAAAATTTGTTTATGTTATGCATGACACAAATCTGTTTATGTTAATGATGTGTTAGTCTGATATAATTCAGTGGCAGAGGCAGAGGCTCTCTCTTTTAAAAACTGCAATATGTGTGTGCAGTTTAAGAACTGCGATCTGTGCAGTTTGAACATTTTTAAACAGAAAAAAAAAAGGACCCGTGTACCCGGACCGAACCGGCCCGTTTGAACCGGGCCGGGTAAGGGCCGGTTCCTATTTTCAGAATTGCAATGCCCGGCCCGGCCCGCCCCGTTTCCTTTAATTTAGGGTCCGGTCCGGTCCTTCAAAAATGGGCCCGGCCCGGCCCGTGCCCAGCCCTAGCCCTAACTATACAGCTAGGTTCTAACAACACTTACGTATCAAAGACAAATTGATTTTGTTTTATAAGAGCGACTGGGCGTCAAAGAAAACTTTGCTATTTTTCAATGAACAATGCTTGGCTATTCAAGGATTAGTAAGAATTTTTACTCACAATTTTTTGTGTTGAAATTACAGAGTTTTGTACTTATGATCAGAACTGTTCATATTATGAATCACTTTGTAAAGATCATCTCTACAAAAAAATGAATTAAAACTAAGGTCATTTAGTTCATCTATTGTAGTAAATCCATAGACGGTTCGTAATGCTCTTATCAATTTTGTTCATCTATTTTTATACAATTTGATGACTAAACGACCTTAGTTTAATTGATTTTTTGCAGAGTGCGATCTTTATAGAGTAATTTATAATATGAACGGTTCGATAATATACACGAAGTTCTATGAATCGACAACGAACAATTTTGAGTAGGAACTCCTACTCATCATTTGAGTAGCCAAGTATTGTTCTTTTTCAATTATGTGTATGTCCAGTAGATAAATTGAATAGAATGTTTCGTATTAGGGTAATCCTAGGAAACCAAATTTTTTAACTAAATTTTGTAAACCAAATGATATGGATGTTAACGATTAGATTATTATTTAAGTGTTGATTAACGTACTTATTTTTTATTTGTGACATATTATTTATCTTGCAAATTTAGTTAAAATTTCAGTTTTTCTAACATTATCTTTCGTATTAATAATGGAGAAATAATACAGTAAGCCATGGGCAATGCTTCCTTCTGTCACATTCACGCGGGTGTAGTCTGATTCCCAAGTGAGATTCACCATTTTCATTTCCACGTCGAACTTTTGCTCCCACCTACACCATTGTATTGTTTTAACCCTTTTTTTTTAAAGTATTTTACCTAATAATAGTCCAATGCCAAATTATATAGTCATATGAATTTCATGTCCAACTTGAGATTAGAAATGTAGTAATATAACTAATGCTCAACTTTTAATTAAGTTCGCCAAATTTAGTATCATAACTCAATTACGTTTTAAAAGCTTATAATATAAGTTTATCCAATACCTTTCAATATTACACTTTATGAAACCGAATGTCATCCACCCTTAAATGTATGTAAGTTTTCCTCTACACTCGCATATCCACACACCAGACTAGCCGCTCTTTAAAAAAACTAGAAATTCACAAATTCAAAGATCAAAGACTAAAACCAAACGTTTAATGAAGCATTGAACAAAACACGCTGTCGTTAATCACCAACCATGTGTTGCATATCCATCATAGAGGTATGTCCAGAATTCTAAATTTGTAGAAATTTAAGTATCCTTTTATAATTTTTCTGAAAAGAATTGAGAAATCTGGTTGAAAAGAACTGAAAATTCTTGCCAATATTTATACACACCTAAGTTCAAACTGTAAAAAGATTTAGAAGTTTCAATATCATCTATATTCCATAATATATATTTTCTTTGAAAAAAAAATATAAATAAACATTGGCCAGCATACGAGTGTTAGCTACAAAGCTTACAACATTATGTGAGGACTTGATGATGAACCTAGGCCCATAATCCTTGCCCAACTTTATATGGGAGATAGGAGTTTTTACTTGGGCCAACAAGATCGGAATTGCTATCACCACCTCTCTCGCGTGATACTTTATGTTGGCCAATTGGGCTCGATATAAGTCAAATGAATGATGTCCATCATCACATATTGAAGGAGTACAACTATAATCTAAAGTTTATTACTCGAATTAAGAAAATGGAATTGTTTTTTAGATTATAATTGTACTCCTTCAATATGCTGCTTATTCAGCTCTGCAAATGTGTGGATCTATACCCTCTCCTATGTTGCTTATTGAGCTCTGCACTTCGATCAATTGATTCAGGAATGTCCTAATGGTTCTCTTTGTAAATTCTTAGTTCTTTTTTAAGCGAAAAAACAAGAAGAGAGAAAGATAGACGAAAAACTTTAACACGCTAATTAGTAGGGAAAACACTAATTAGTACGGAAAATTGCATAATATCACCATAAACTTCTATGTTTGTGAACATAGACTAAAAGTTTTCCTAATTAATTATGTGAGATTCATGTTATGTGACAAGTTTTGACACTTGCGTTCAACTCTCTCAAATTTCATCCATTTTTTGTACTAAATAAAAAAAAATGTTACTCTTACCGCATATTTGTGTCATCATTTGTATCATCTCTTTAATAAAGATGGAATCCACATGTGTTTGTGGACCCTGCCTCTATTAGAGAGATGGTACAAAGAATTGTACAAATATGTGGTAGCATTACTCATTAAATAATTTTCACAAGCAGTGCATGTGGCTGAAAAGCCTAATCCGTTTATATTGATTTGCAATCTCAGAGGGATGGTACAAAGATTGTACACCTAATCCAGTTCTATTGATTTGCAATCTCAGAGACTAAAGTGAGGAGTTATGCAAATCTTATGGACCATTTTGGCTGAAAAGCTTTTATTAAATTAACAGGTAAGCAAATATATTATTTTCTCAATTCAATTATGACCGTTTATTTTTCATGCTACTTAATAGTTTGAACTATTGAAGAAAAGTTCGGGTTAGAGTTAGAAATATAAACTAAGTCGTGTAATAAGTTAATTATAATAAATAAGTGTTGAATTCGTCATCCAAGAAAATTAAACATAAAATCTCACACTTATACGTAAAAATAAAGGCAAATAGCCAAAATGGTCCCTGAGATTTGCATAATTTATCACTTTGGTCCCTAACATTTTAAATCGATAAAAGTGGTCCCTGAGATTGTCCACCATCCATTATTTTGGTCATTCCGTTAAAAACTCCGTTAAGTGTCCTGAAGCTCTTGGCCGGAAGTTTGGACAATTTTCAAAGTTTCGTAACTCAATTGTTTCTTAACCAAATTCGACCCATAATATATCAAAATGAAGATAGGAAAGTGTAGAATAATATTGTACCTATTTTTAAGCCCAATGGCTTCTGGAGATAGCCGGAAAATAGCCTCAAAGTTAACTGGTCCGAAGGAAAATTGGAAAACTCGCCGGAAACTGGGTAAACTTTAAACGTTCATAACTTCTTCAATACTCAATGAAATCAAGTGATTCAAAAACGAAAATCATACTTCTCGACGAGACGAAGCGAATGGTACCTTTTTCGATGGATAACGAGTCATGGTTTGGCCGAAAATTGATCGAAAGTGGCTGTCTTGGTCTCAAGTTAGCCACTTTCGAGCCGTTTTTCGGCCAAACCACGGCCATTTAGCCATCTAAAAAGGTACCATTCTCTTTGTCTCGTCGAGAAGTATGATTTTCGTTTTTGAATCACTTGATTTCGTTGATTATTAAAGAAGTTATGAACGTTTAAAGTTTACCCAGTTTCTGACGAGTTTTCCAGTTTTCCCTCGGAACAGTCAACTTTGAAGCTATTTTTCGGCCATCTCCGGCAGCTATTGAGCTTCCAAATAGGTATAATATTATTCTACACTTTCCTATCTTCATTTTGATATATTATGAGTCGAATTTGGTTAAGAAACGATTGAGTTACGAAGCTTTGAAAAATTGCCCAAACTTCCGGCCAAGAGCTCCGGGACACTTAACATAGTTTTTAACGGAATGACCAAAATGATGGATGGTGGATAATCTCAGAGACTAGTTTTATCGATTTGAAATGTTAAGGATCAAAGTGATAAGTTATGCAAATCTCAGAGACCATTTTAGCTATTAAGCCTAAATAGAAATACTACTAAACATAATATTATTGGCCACCAAGACCTTTTTTTTTTTTTTTTTTTTTTTTAACAGAAGACCTTTTAAGAGAGACGTTCGCACAACGAAGTTTTATTCAAAGCGGTCCCATACACATGAATAGTCGCCCAGTGTAGGCGTAGACCCATTGAAAGATTATTAAGGCCCTAAGCCCAACATTCGAAGTAATTACAAACTTGATAGCTAAAAAAAATAAGGAATTTTAACGAAAAAAATTCAGGTACTGTTTACTTTAACGAAAAACCACATTTTTACACTAAAAAGTCAATTCTGGTACTATTCACTTTACCCTTTATTTTGTTTTTATCGTTAAAACTCAAAGTTTTCAAGTTTTTTTCATTAGTTTTCTTTAAAAAATATTGTTTTTTTTTTTGGGGACAAATGTTATACTTTATACTAAAGTTGTTTAGGGGAATGAAGATTCAAATATAGATCTAAAAAAGATAACACATTGCTATATTCAATTTGGCTGAGCACATGTAATTTTTAGAAGATATTCACACACAAATAGGGCATTTAGTTGATTAGAAGCACACATTCTTATTAAGTGTCAGGATGTGTTGCTTGACGAGAGTATGACTTAGCGTGGTGGTCTTCTCCAAGCTTGTAGGGTTGATCATTCTAAAATTGCTATTCACTACATTCAAAGATGTCAAATTTGTGGTTGTTCAGTTCTCCAGCCTTAGGTTTTTCCATACCTTTCAAGAAGAAAATTTCTCTGCCCACGCACGAGGTGCATCTGTGGTTCTATATCCTCTACTATGCTGCTTATTCAGCTCTGCACTTGATCAATTGGATTTGAATTAGGAATGTCCTAAAGGCTTCTCCTAACTTTAGCACGCTAATTAATAGGGAATACTAATTAGTAGGGAAAATTGCATACTGTCATTAAAATCTTCCATGTTTGTGACATAGACTAAAACTTTCCTAATTAATGATGTGAGATTCACGTTATGTGACAGTTTGACAAATGCGTTCCACCTCCCTCGAATTCTATTTTTTGCATTAAATAATGTCCACATGCAATGCACGTAACTTCTTTTAAGGATATTGTAATCTACGCGTATGGAATATCCAATATCATTTAATGTATCACAATACATTCACATTGGCGCCAATGCGGATGTTTATGAGGTTGTTTTTGTTAGAGTGAACATGAGATTGAGAGCTTTCCAATTTAAGTAAGAATGTCTTATTACAAGAGGAGTGCTAATCCTTATTGGTTTGGAATTGCAATAGAGCATTAAATTGATCAGTTTCCTATATGGATTTAATAAGGAACCCTTATTTGGATTTCTATATCTATATATAGTGGTCTTGGTCCCCATAAAACTTGTAGAATATACGCATTTTTTTAGACTAAAACCTTTTATAGTTTGAGTATTGAGATTCTAATAAAGAGGAAAAAGACGGTTGGCTTGTTCATTTGATTTTGTTCATTCATGACTTCGACTAACAGAAGTTCTTCAGATCAATTTTCTACATTAACCCTATATATTATAGTTTTGTGTGATTAATTGTCGCTCATGAAACTTGATCTTGGTTACAGATTTATGTCTAAATTTATCTTTGTCTTTTTTTTTTGTCGATAATTTATCCTTGTCTAAATGATAATATTTGTAGCTGTCTTCCTAATAAACAAAGATCGGAGAGGGAGAGAGAGAGGCAGGCCGACTTTAACGCCTATCCTCCTGTGTCCCAAAACACTACAAATACCCAATAACATATCTTGTCACTCTCAGACACTACACAAAAATGCACCTGGAAATATATACATTTATAAAAATATATAAATAAATAAAAACAGCAAATGAACAGAAGGAAAAGGAAAGGCTTTGCATATTTAGACGAACAAGACAAGAAAAATCAGAAAAAATAGAAAGAAAAAAAAGAGGGAAAAAAGAGAGAGATCGCGGTTGCAACGGCCAGGCAGGCCACCCTCCACCTCAACACATCTGGTTGCAAATTTTGCAAGTCAATGTGAGCAATCATTCCTTCATTCTCTCCTCACTTTCTCCCTCCTCTCTTTCTCTTCAAAACACCTCAACTTTCTCTCCATTTACTTTGGGAAAAAGAAAAATACCCAGGAAAATCTGCGGTTTCCCCACCTCGAATTCGCCTGCATCACCGTCGTTTCCGCCTCCAATTTTGTGTTTTTTTTTTTTCTGGGTGCCCAAACGGTGGTGCTTGCTGGGCAATGAGGTAGCTCTCAATTACCTGTCTATTTCTTCAATTTTTATTGAATTAATTGTATTTTGTTTGAATTAATTGAGGGTGGTTTGGGAGATTTGAAAAAGTTTGCTACTTTGGAAGATGCAGCATAATATATTTACGACAATGCGGAGCTTGAAGATCATGGATGGGTGTAAAGGAAGTCAAGTTTTCGCGCTTAATCCTTCCGGAGCTACCGCCGCCGGCGGAAACGGTGGTGGTGGTGGGAGTGTGGGGGACAAGCTTCTTTACGACCATCTCCGGGTCAACTCGATTCGATCCAGAGCGAGTCGGGGCAGTTTTCAGGCTCCGAACCCGACCGCCAACAATGTTTTGCTTGAGACTCTTCTCCCATACGGTCTGCCGGTGTCCGATCTCCTTGAGCCCCAAATCGAACCATCCCTCAAATCGGTTGATTTTGTCGAAACCCTAGCTGATGTGTACCGTAGGATTGAGATTTGCCCCCAATTCGAGAAGTGGAAGATGTATTTGGAGCAATGTGCGACTTTTCGGGGCCTGTCGGATCCGAAATTGTTCCGGCGGAGCCTCAGGTCGGCGAGGCAGCACGCGGTTCATGTGCACTCGAAGGTGGTGCTGGCGTCTTGGTTGAGGTATGAGAGGAGAGAGGATGAGCTTATTGGGTCGTCAGCAATGGATTGTTGTGGTAGAAATGTTGAATGTCCGAAGGCTAGTTTGGTTTCCGGGTATGATCCTGAGTCTGTTTTTGAGTCTTGTATGTGTTCTAGGACGCCGCGGGGGCAAGGTGACGATGATGATCTTGTGATGGGGGATGAGGAATGTTCCACTTCGGAGGAGGATGGTGATATGTCGTTTTGTATTGGAGATGCTGAGATTAGGTGTGTTCGATACAACATTGCTTCGCTTTCGAGGCCTTTTAATGCAATGTTGTATGGTAACTTCACAGAGACACGAAGGGAGAAGATAAATTTCACACAGAATGGGATATCTGTGGAGGCAATGAGGGCAGTGGAGATTTTTAGCAGGATAAAAAGAGTAGATTCTTTTGAAGTGAAAACTGTTTTGGACCTGCTATCCTTTGCAAACACGTTTTGTTGCGATGAGTTGAAGACGGCATGTGATTCTCATTTGGCATCTCTGGTTTGTGAACTGGAAGATGCAATGCTGCTGATTGACTATGGGTTGGAGGAGACTGCTCATTTTCTCGTGGCAGCTTGCTTGCAGGTGTTTTTGAGGGAGCTACCGAGTTCGTTGCACAATTCTCATATGATGAGATTATTTTGTACTTCAGAAGCTAGGCAAAGGTTGGCTATGTCCGGGCACTCTTCTTTCATTTTGTATTATTTTTTGAGCCAGGTTGCTATTGAGGATGACATGAGATCGAACACAACGGTGATGCTTCTAGAGAGGCTGGCAGAGTGTGCCACCGAAAGTTGGCAGAAGCAACTTGCATTTCACCTGTTGGGTGTTGTGATGCTTGAGAGGAAAGAATTTAAAGATGCTCAGTGGTGGTTTGAAGCAGCAGTAGAGGTTGGTCATATTTATTCCTTGGTGGGCATTGCAAGGGCCAAGTTCAAGCGTGGCCATAAGTATGCGGCTTACAAGCAAATGAACTCTCTCATTTCTGATTATACACCGGTTGGGTGGATGTATCAGGAGCGATCTCTGTATTGTATTGGAAAGGAAAAGATGATGGATTTGAGCACCGCTACTCACTTGGATCCAACTCTATCTTATCCATACAAGTATAGGGCTGTTTCTTTGTTGGAGGAGAACCAGTTTGAAGCAGCTATTACAGAGATCAATAAGATAATTAGTTTCAAGGTCTCCCCTGATTGTCTCGAATTGAGGGCTTGGTTTTCAATTGCCCTCGAAGATTTTGAAGGAGCTCTCAGAGATGTCCGGGCACTCTTGACTTTGGACCCAAATTACATGATGTTTCATGGGAAAATGCATGGTGACCATCTGGTAGAGCTGCTCTGCCCTTTTGTTCAACAGTGGAGTCAGGCTGATTGTTGGATGCAACTATATGATCGATGGTCCTCTGTTGATGATATTGGTTCTCTAGCTGTTGTACATCATATGTTGGCAAATGACCCTGGGAAGAGCCTTCTACGCTTTAGGCAGTCTCTCCTTCTGTTGCGGTAAGTAGGAGAAAGCGTACCTTACTATACCAACTAGCCTATCTATAATTTGCTTGTGGATTTAATTAACTTCCTTTTTTAAAATCAGTAGTATTGTTTTTGTATGAAGGGCTTAATCCAGAACATAACATCTTAAGTTCTTGACACAAGTAGAATTTGTCACTTTTGGTTCATAGGAATTGTATGTGCCTGACGGACTTTATATTGCATGTTGGGCAGAATTCTAAACCTCGTCTGATCCTAAGACATCATAGAGAAGGATTCTATTGCTTCTTTGATGTCGTTGGTTGTTATATTAGTCTGTTTTAGAAGCATCTCTGACGTTCCTGAAAATCGTAGGTTAAATTGTCAAAAGGCTGCTATGCATAGTCTGCGGTTGGCCCGGAATCATTCTAGTTCTGAGCATGAGAGGCTTGTCTATGAAGGATGGATCTTGTATGACACTGGCCATCGGGAAGAAGCATTAGCAAAGGCAGAGGAGTCCATTGCTATCCAGAGATCGTTTGAAGCATTTTTCCTTAAAGCATATGCTTTAGCAGACTCAAGTCTTGATTCTGATTCTTCAACATATGTGATCCAGCTTCTAGAGGAAGCACTTAGATGCCCTTCGGATGGTCTTAGAAAAGGACAAGTAAGTGTCATCCTAAGAATAATTTTTTCGATCTTGTTATCTAAACGTCAAATTAATCGGATTGGTCTGTTATCCTGCAGGCACTAAATAATTTAGGAAGTGTCTATGTAGATTCTGATAAGCTGGATCTTGCTGCCGATTGCTACACAAATGCACTCAACATTAAGCATACGAGAGCACATCAGGGTCTAGCACGAGTATATCATCTTAAAAATCAACGCAAGGCTGCATATGATGAGATGACAAAGCTGATAGAGAAGGCTCGAAACAATGCATCAGCTTTTGAGAAACGTTCAGAATACTGTGACCGTGACATGGCAAAGAGTGATCTAAGTATGGCAACACAACTAGATCCCCTGAGGACATATCCCTACAGATATAGGGCAGCAGGTATGTTCTGACTATAGTTCTCATTTGTTTGGTGCATGCCATTTTAAGTGGAAGTTGTTGCTTATGGTTAAGTCTTAATGCTCAGAGATGAACGCCCTACCGCATCCATGGCGTTTTTCTTACTATTTAAATATACAGAGATGCCTGTCATTATTGATTCCCAATCCTTGGGGCTTAACTTAGTGTAGAGCTGCTATATGTCGATTCAATCACTTAGAAACTAGAATAGACATATCTAGGTCTTCAAGCAGATGGGCTAGTGGCCCATTCTGCTCGTTGGAGTTTCAATTGCTAATCATTTGTCAGTTTAACTGACCAAACTTACTATAAAAGATGGAAGTAGATTGTTTAATAAATAATAAATTAGAGAAAAAAAACCTGACAACTGTAAGTTCTATAAAAAACACTTAAGGAGCTCAACTGGAGAAAGATAAAACCTCGTCTATCCATTTGTGATGTTCTTAAGGATTCTTAGTTATGGACTTTGTTTGGTGCCCTTCTCCTTACAAAGGCAGCTGGGTTTTTTTGTGTCTTTCTAAAGTTTTGGGTTTGAATTGTTTTTCTCTAAAGTATATTGTTAACAAGGGCTTCTGAGTGAAAAGCCGAAAAACGAAAAGAAGGGAAATATAAAACCGATCAAACATTTTTTGACATTCTGTTGGATGAACCTAGGTTGTGATCTGTTATCTGCTTCATATGATTATGTTATCAAAGCTGTACAGTGTTAAACCATGAATTTTTCTAAGATAAGTGTCTGTGAGTGGAAAAACTCTGAACTACTAACATGGGAATTATGGCCCAACAGTTTTGATGGATGACCACAAAGAAGGAGAAGCCATCGAAGAGCTAACAAAAGCCATAACTTTCAAGCTAGACCTGCAACTGCTACATCTTCGAGCAGCATTCCACGAGTCAATGAGCAATTTTGTTTTCACCGTGCGAGACTGTGAAGCAGCCCTCTGTCTTGATCCCAACCATGCTGACACTCATGAACTCTATTCTAAAGCACGGGAACGTGTCAATGAACAAAAGAAGTGAGAGAACCACGGAGCGATTAGTCTTTACCGTCTTGGGGGCAATCATGCTGTTGCTACCCGATTCATTTAACATGGGAATGGCCAGCAATTGTCAGCATAGGCAATCCGTTGGATTTTGTCTCTAGAAACGTACAATTGTAGATTCCCATGGCCTTGGAAAAGGGGTATGTAAAGCGGAAGCAAGGAGAGAATTTGGATTCACGGAGGAGAGTAGAGAGGAGCAAGATAGCGTGTAAATAGATCAACTGTTTATTGATTGGATCAACTTATTAAGTAGCGCAGAGACCTTCTGCTGCTACTGTCTGATATACTACTCCAGCAAAGACGGGAGCGGAAGTAACCAAAGGCGAAAAGTATCTTGTACATGATCATGTAAGCTTGTGATGTGTGCCTGTCCAATTTAGATGTGTCTACCCTTTTTTTTTGCCAAGTGGTTTGCAATGTGTTGTAATCTTGTCGTTCTGTTCTCTCATTTGTTGTATAAGCTTCACGGTTTTCATCAGGAACCGGCACGAAAATGATTTATTTTCAAAGAGGCTTATTGGTGCCAAATTCAGAGCCAGATCTGCATCCTCCTCTTCTCCTGGACACTCTTTCCGCACTAACTTTTCTCATTCGATATAGAGTATGAGGATTTCTATTTTCTTGTTAGTTTTTCGGGAAATACACACAGATGGAACTGATTACAAACTTTTTTTTATCAAAAAGAGAATTAGATGCACGCCTAAGACGTCTGTCTGATTTTATTTTTTATTAAGAGTTTGGAGCAGCTCTATTAGTGCGTAGTTCCCAACTTGTTAGATGATTGACTTGAAACAAAACATCCCTACATGGACCTATGCCAACCCCTATACATAGAAGATCCTTCCAAGTAAATCATGGGGTCCCTTCCAAATTTCATACAAAAGGGTCTTTCTACCTGATCACCTGTGACCATTTAAAGTGAAAACTTACAGCTAAACGGACTGCACAAAATGTCCATAAATTTTCAACCGTCCAGCAATTATTTTCGTTGAACTGCCTCTTACCGTTTCCTTTCTTATCACTCACCTACAGCTTTCAGCTCACTCAAAAATGTCCTAGAATGCTAAACATCATTGCACCGCTCCTCTCACCGGCGGTGAAGATTTACAGGGCGTATTGCTGCCAATGAGTGAGCGGATTCCATTTTCCTGGGAATGAGCCCCTGGCAAGCCTAAGGACTCGAACACAGGCGAAGATATCCAGCCTAGGGACACACCTCGCCCGAAGCTGCCCCCAGGCTGGTGGCATCCGCCTCTTGACAAGGACAACGAGTGTGATCATGAACTCGATGGTGGATGTGAGGGTGACATTGATCAAGATGACGTTGAGGACGACATCGACGATGTTGATTACAGCAACAAGGCTTTCTCGGATGCCATAGATGCGTTCTCACTCTCGGTAGCCACAGACATTGTGGAAAAGAAAGAACAGAGAGAATTAATGAAACAACAGATCATAGCTTGAAGCTAAAGCTTGCAGAGTCAAGCCACGAGATGGATCAAACGTGTCCGGACTTCATCATCGAGCGGTTTCTTCCGGATGCCACTGCATTGGCTGCATCATCTACACTGAAGCTAAATGTGTCACAAATCAGTTCAAGCAAGAGACTCTGCTATCCGTGGAATTATACCGGCACGGCGGAGGCTTGTGTTTCGAGAACGTTGTGCAGGTTTTCTTCCCTTGGCGGATGAAGCATAAGCTCTGTGGAGTGAAAAGCCCTGTCAATGAACAAGCTCAGTGCAGTGTAAAACACAAGAGAAATAGATCATAAGCTTCGTACTACTTGATGTATTGTATAGCTATAACATTTTTTTATGGTATTAGTCTGGTTAGCTCACGTGTGAATCTCAACGATCACACGTGTTTCATGTCATCCTATACTTCTTGTGCAATGTATTTTACCTTAAGTTCACACACTCACGCTTGCCCCACACATCTCTTTAAAGCTATCAAATTACCAAATACTAGTGCACTTTTTACCGTTAGTGAATTTTCAAAATGTACAAAGCACGTTTTCTTAAGATCATTAAATCGTCAACGTTGCATCGACGCTAGTGCAATGTTTATGGTCAATAGAATTTCAAAGGTGCATGTATGTCCATTGACGGTAATCCAAACAACGCATACGATATTTTTATTGAGATCCTAAAATACAATGGTAGTTTTGGTAATTTGCTGAACTGAATCATATCACAACCACTCACACGTGGGAGACTTCAAATACTAGGGTTTTCAAAGGCGGTTGACCCGGGTAGCTCGGGCAGGCACAAGACCCCTGCCCGCTGGTTCTTACTTCAGAAAAATTTAGGTGACCCTTCTTCTCTCCCTCCCGCTTCTTCCACCCATATTCGAAATATACAACCATTTGTATAAATCGCCGATTAGTTCATCTTCCTCCGCACTCTCTCTCCTCCCTCTCTCTGTGTGCTTTGCCTTCTCACGGCGCAAACGTACAGAGAGAAGCCGAAGTCGTCCGCGCTTCTCGCTCTACTTGTTCGTCGAGTAGGGTTTTAGAGCTCGCTCGCCGCTGCTGCTACTCAATCGGCTAGCGCACGTGGTAATTCTCGTTCTTCTAATCTCAATCTGTGGACTTCGGTTTGCGTTTGTGGTGATAGATCTGCTGATTTTGTTTATTTCTGCTTGTTTTGGTCCCCTGGGTTTTGAAATTGGTTCTAGTATTTGTGATATCTGAAATGCGATTAGGGTTTTGAAATTGGTCATGTTGTTGCTTCGCGCAATGTGTCTGTGCTCTAGTGATTTAACGAGTTTTTTAGTAGATTTATTAATTTAGAGAGCTGCCAGACTCAACCCAGTGTTATTTTCCCACCCATTGTTATTCTTAAAATAGCCTCTAATATGCTATTTTTCCACCGGCTATTATTCCTGGAAAATTGAAATGCTATTTCCCCAACAACGAAGTCTCCTGCGACGATAATCTACCAGCAAATGAATGATGCTCGAAATGTATGATTATGCACTCCAGTAACTACCATTAATATCCAATCATCATTAATTGCTAGCTTCTTACCTTTTAATTGGAAAAAGACATCCACACGTTTTCGCTCCATAATTCTTTCTATCTTCATCCTTTATGTCTTTTTTGCGAATTCAGCTTACATTTTGCCCATTCCTTTCACAACCCAATGTAAATCTAGGGTTCGTGTTACTTTTTTTGGGCCCAAATTAGTATTATTATATATCCTTAAGGTCCTTATCTGTCATTTCACAAATAGGCAAACTTGTAATTGAGAATTTTATCAAAAAGTGGGTGGAGAAATAAGACATTGGAGTGGGAATAACGTCTCTCTTAATTTATTACATATATAGTCTGCTACATATTGTATAGCCTTAAGAAATTATTGGTTTTAAGTAAACAATTTTTTCCTGTTTATATATTCTTTTTTAGCTTCTCTCTTCTTTTGTAGTAGGAACGAAATGGCTGTGGAGATTACTCAGTTTCTATTGGCAGCTCAATCAGCAGATGCAAGGGTTCGTACTGAAGCAGAGGCTAATATTAGGCAATTCCAAGAGCAAAACCTTCCTGCTTTTCTTCTGTCGTTGTCCGTTGAGCTTGCAAACAATGAGAAACCGACTGAATCCCGTACGTTGGCTGGTCTTGTGCTTAAGAATTCATTAGATGCCAAAGATGCTGGTACAAAAGAAATTCTTACTCGACAATGGATGGCTATTGATATTTCTATTGTATCCCAAATTAAGGACTTACTTTTAAGGACACTTGGGTCATCTGTCCCGGAAGCAAGACACACATCTGCCCAAGTTATTGCAAAAATTGCATCTATTGATATTCCCAGGAAACAATGGCCTGACCTAATCGGGTCTTTGCTCAACAATATGACTCAGCGAGATAGTGCAGCTGGTTTGAAGCAGTCAACCTTGGAAGCACTTGGTTATGTATGTGAGGAGATATCTCATCAAGATCTTGAGCAAGGCGAGGTGAACAATGTTCTTACTGCTGTAGTCCAGGGAATGAACCTTGCTGAAAATAGCCCTGAAGTTCGTCTGGCTGCAATAAGGGCTTTATATAATGCCCTGGAGTTCGCACAAACCAACTTTGACACTCAGATGGAACGGGATTTCATCATGAAGATGGTCTGCGAGACGGCCTTGTCTAAGGAGGTTCAAATTAGGCAGGCTGCTTTTGAGTGTCTCGCTTCAATTGCTTCTAGATATTATGAGGTGCTTGGGCCTTACATGCAGGCTCTCTTTGAGCTTACATCAAATGCTGTAAAAGGGGATGAAGAGACAGTTGCCCTTCAAGCAATTGAGTTTTGGAGCTCCATTTGTGATGAAGAAATAGAGCTTCAAGAATTTGAGATCCCTGACACTGGGGACTCTCATTCAAAATTTATAGAAAAAGCTTTGTCATCTTTAGTTCCAATGTTGCTAGAAACTTTGCTGAAACAGGAAGAAAATCAAGACCAAGATGACAACATTTGGAATGTTGCGATGGCTGGTGGGACATGCCTACAACTTGTTTCAAGGACTGTTGGAGATGCCATTCTACCCCTTGTGATGCCATTTGTGGAGGCTAACATAGTGAAGCCAGATTGGCACTGTCGTGAGGCAGCTACATTTGCATTTGGCTCAGTACTTGAAGGCCCAAGCACAGAGAAGCTATCTGTTCTGGTCCATTCAGGTTTGGATTTTATGCTTAGGTTAATGAAAGATGAAAATAACCATGTCAAAGACACTACTGCCTGGACTCTTAGTCGTATATTCGAGTTTTTGCACGGTCCTGATAGTACTGTGATTTCTTCTACTAACCTTCCAAAGGTGGTGGAAATATTGGCGGAAGGCACTAAGGATGCCCCAAATGTTGCAGAGAAGGTTTGTTGGGCCATCTATCACCTTTCTCAGGGGTATGAGGAAACCTGCTCCTCTCTCTTTACTCCGTATGTGCCGGGCATCATTGAATGTCTTATTTCCACTGCTAATCGTACAGATGGTGATGATTCTAGATTGAGGTCTTCTGCTTATGAATCGTTGAATGCGGTTGTGAGGTGTTCTAATATTAAAGAAACATCACAAATTATAGCACAACTACTTGTTGTTATTATGAATAAGTTGGGCCAGACTTTAGAACTTTCGATTGTATCGTCAGATGACCAGGAAAAGCAAGGAGACTTGCAAGCTTCTTTTTGTGGTGTTCTACAGGTTATTATTCAGAAGCTTACCAGTGATGATGAGAGTAAGCGTTTTATATTGGAAGCAGCTGATCAGATAATGCTTCTGTTTCTTAAAGTGTTTGCCTGTCGTAGTTCTACAGTACATGAGGAAGCAATGCTTGCTATTGGTGCACTGGCTTATGCAACTGGGCCTGGGTTTGAAAAGTACCTTCCTGAATTGTACAAGTATTTGGAGATGGGGTTGCAGAATTTTGGGGAGTTTCAAGTATGTGCTATCACAGTTGGGGTGGTTGGTGACATTTTCCGTGCATTGGATGAGAAGGCATTACCGTACTGTGACGGGATTATGAGTCACCTGATGAAGGACTTGTCAAGTGAAGCGCTCCACCGGTCTGTCAAGCCTCCCATATTCTCTGTCTTTGGCGACATAGGTCTCGCAATTGGAGAACATTTTGAGAAGTATGTCCCTTATGCAGTGCAGATGATGCAGGGAGCTTCAGAGCTTTGTGCTCGGATGGACACTAGTGATGAGGAGTTAATGGAATATGGAAACCAGCTAAAGTGTAGCATCTTTGAAGCTTATTCTGGTGTACTTCAGGGCTTTAAGGATTCAAAGCCTGAGGTCATGTTGCCATATGCCCAACATCTCCTGCAGTTTATAGAATTGGTTTTAAGGGACGTAAACAGGTATTCTCTCTCTCTCTCTCTCTCTCTCTCTCTCTCTCTCTCTCTCTCTCTCTCTCTAATATATTTGTGTGTGTGTTCTGACCCGAAATGTCTGGTCTTTCGGGTTTATAATCTGATTTGTTCGTATTCAATGTCCTTGTTCGTTGTTTATAGGGATGCCAATGTGACAAAAGCTGCAGTTTCTGCGCTGGGTGACCTTGTTGATGTGCTTGGCCTAACCATCAAGCCACTGTTTGGGGATTTTGCATTCTTTGAGGGAATTTTGCAGGAGTGTCTTCAAACCAATGACGAAAGTCTAAGTGAAACAACAGCTTGGGCTTATGCGATTATGAGGCGCATTATGAATCAATGAGAAGTGACTGGTTCATTTGTGAGTAATTGATCATTTCTGTCTAATAGCGGTATTTGTTGAGGTCTAAAGATAGGCGTCATGGAAGTTAGAAACTTGTTTTCGTCGATTTTGCATTACGGATGCATCTCTGTACTTTTCGGTTTTTGGCTCTTTGAACATCCTCACTTTATTGAGGCTAGAGTTAAGGTGTCCTTTCTTTTGTTTTGGATTTGGTTGCATGTTGAGCCAATAGTTTTCATCAAATCCAATGTTTAGTAAACTTAAAAGAGAGTTGCGATAATCTTTGTAATATGTATCTCTGTATGAAACAAGTGTTACAATGTTGATTAGAAAAGAAATAAATGAAAAGAATTTACGTCTAAAAGTACATTAGCGCTACTATCTGCCGGCGTTCATGGAACTGCAGGACATCTCACCTATGGACGATGAAGGGTACGATGTGATCGTTTCACCCAAAAGGACATTCATAAATCTCGAGTTCATTTCACTGACCCGCCTGGAATCAACAAGGTTCCAGTTTTCGACTTCAGGAAGCTGCTCATCCTCGTTGAGATATCGAACCACTTGTCTCATGGTAGGCCTAGCTTCTGGTTTGTAGTGAGTGCAAAGCAAACCTAGTTCCAGCACCAACTTCATCTCTTTAACAACGAAATTCGAATCCAAATTTGGATCAACTGTATCCAGTATGCGACCCATTACATGATTCTCCATAACCCAATCGGCCAATATGAACTCGCCTGAGCCGATAGGTCTCTGTCCACAAGCCACTTCAAGGAGCAGAACTCCATATGCAAACACATCAGAGCGTGTGGAGGCCTTCCCTGTGCGAGCCAATTCTGGTGCAATATACCCAATTGTGCCAACCACACATGTAGTGTGTGATATTTCTCCGTGATCATACAGCCTAGCAAGGCCGAAGTCGCTTAGCCTCGGGTTCATGTCTGCATCTATTAAGACATTACTCGACTTCACATCACGATGAATCACCACTTGCTCCCATTCCTCATGCAGGTACAAAAGCCCTGATGCAACGCCTTTGAGGATGTTGAATCTTTGTGCCCAGCTCAACACAAAGTTGTCTTCGGACCCAAAAATGAGCGAGTCTAAGCTTCCATATGGGATGTAATCGTAGACAATGAGGAGGTTCTTCTTCTTCTTGCACCAGCCTTGGAGATGGACCAAGTTCTTGTGCCTCAACTTTCCCAAGCTCTCAATTTCTGAGGCGAATGACCTCATTCCTTGGATAGAATTTCGGGTTATCTTCTTAACCGCGATTTCACATCCACTAGAAGGTAAGACACCCTTGTAAACTTCACCACAACCGCCGGCTCCAACTACAGCGGAGGCCTTGAAACCCTTTGTTGCTGCATAAAGATCCTTGTACTTGAACCTGTGAGGACAATCCAGCTCCCAATCCTCAAGACTCTCAAACTCATCATGCCGTCCTTTGTACAAGGTGAAGAACAACAAAACTACCAACAACATGGATACCACAACCGCTAAGGCGATTATAAGAGCCTTGATTTCAGGTTTGTAAGAGGATGAGCCTTTCTCTTTTGCCGGTTTAGGAAGTTGCGAAATATTGATTGGTCTCGGTACTCCGTCCACCGCAAAACTCCACGCTATTACGTAATGAGAGCTTGCTTGTTCTCCGGTGGATGCAGAGAAGCCGGCGTACATAGTCTTTTGAAGAGTAGTAGATAAATTGATAGTTTCCGACAATAGCGGTTTCTCGGGTTTCTCCACGTGTATGGGAGATATTGTGACATTCAGCTTTTGGGTTTCGCCATCATAGTCTATCCAAGCTTGGATGAGATCACCGCTCTCCAAGTTTACTTCTTCTTTGTGTGCTCCTTTGACAAAGTACGCAGCCGGTTCAGATGCTTCAGAGTACACACTGTTGATGTTTATACCGACATGGTTTCCTGCAGTGTCGGAGTTCTCTTTAAATCCGTTCACTGTGTCGAATTCCACAGAAAAGATGTGGTTGGAGGGATTACCGTCAGTTGTGGAGTTGAAAATCCCAAGGAAATGCCCGGGTTCCGCCCCGGGGAATTTTGGAGAGGGAGAGAGTGTGAAGGCTAGGCCAAAGCCTCCGGGGCCGGAACTTGGGGAGACTATTGCAAAAACAAATTGTGTGCTGAAGGAAGAAGGATTAGGGTACGAAGAAGAAGAGTTTTTATCAAATAAGTTTATATGTTTGGGATAGAATGCATGGCCTGTAATATTATGTGATGTGTTCGTGAGCTTGAGCATGCCGGAGGGCTTGATTATAGTCGCCCCCTCGCAGATCAGGTCATTTGCATCGGTTCCATTGAATCCGTTGAACAAAAACTCAACTCCCCAAGCCGGAGAAAACATGGGAAACAAGAAGAGGAAACCTAAAGGAATTGCTAAAGCCATTAGGGTTTTCGGAATTGCAGAAGCAAGTCCAAGACCTTAACGTAGCTTGAGAAGAAGGTGAA
Organism: Malus fusca; assembly: GCA_035220775.1. NCBI lineage: Eukaryota > Viridiplantae > Streptophyta > Magnoliopsida > Rosales > Rosaceae > Malus > Malus fusca. The sequence goes on from CM069070.1 coordinate 25,205,580, forward strand.
GGACTTAGAAATGGTCGAAGTTTAGAGCATATGCATGTAGAGAAACACCCTCCCGAATCCCAATACAAGGAGTCCCGTTTAATTTTGTGTGTGGACGTACATATGGTGTGGTTCTCGTGTGTGTGGACGTACATATGGTGTGGTTATCGTTTGTGTGGATGTACAGATGATGTGATTCTCGACAGACACAAGAATAGTAAGCAAGATAAGAAGGAACTTCTTGGAAGGTATTGACCAATTGATAAAAGGCAATTGGCAAATAATTGCCACCATTGACGTGCTCAGGCCCTTAGCAATTGACCTCCTTGTGTTGCGGAAGAAAAGTACTTGAGTGCTAATCAGCTTATTGAGTGGCTACAGATCTTGGGCAGTCTACTTTTTGGCGTAACAAAGATAGTCGGGGTATCCAAAGAAACTTAAAAATGAAACATGTGTGTCCAAAAAAGTTGGATGTCTCATCCGCAAGGATAGAACTAAAAACTTTCTTTAGAAATGACGACATTAACATTTGGTTATTCTTGAGAGAAAAAAAATTCAAGATAGTATAATATCTTCTATAGTTTCGTTGCTTTTCTTTTTCTTCTCAAATTTCATTCAGCCAACTTGTAGACATTTTTTTTTTAAATTATAGCTTGTTTATTTTAAATTACAACCAATCAGTTAAAGTTAAATCAAAATTTCGTTTTTTTTTTCTCTCTACACACTACTTTAATGGAGGCCGCAGACTCCTGGGTCTTAGGTGCCTCTGTCATTGTCCATATCCACTTTGAGTGCAAAAGGAATCAGCCCTTATATTAAAGATAAGAGTGCGTTTGTTGACCCAAAGAGGGAAGAATATCTCGATCGTTTGAAGATGATTGCAGCACTCCTCTCCTCCTCCAGTCTCCCCATTTCTAATTATATCGAAGTCAATTACTACGCGTGGGCAACACAAGGCAGCCGGCCACGAGGATTCAATTGTGTGAATAACACACACTGGAATGTTCGAAAGCAGCGTTGAAATTTCTTGCCTACAAGACTCTAGACTTTATAGTAGTACATACTACGCATCATCATCTGTCACACCATAATATGAAAGATTGTCAAATTGTCAAAAGTACACACTAAAAGTTTTTCTTATTTAGTGTCACAAACCCTAACTCCAAAATAATAAAATAGAAAATAATAAAATTCTACAGACTTTATAAAATATCAAAAATACGAAATAAAAATAAGCGGTTCTATTTACAGCCAAATTCTTTCCTTGGACGTCCTTGTTTTACTGAAACCCCAAAATAATTTACTAATCTTTTAGGAATACCCTTCTTATACTTTTAATGAAATAATTTTTCTTTGAACATCCATTTTCTTTGTATTAGATAAGAAGGCTTTCTCTTCAATTTGGAGATTGCCGGTATGACATAATTCTTTGTTCTAAATTGGTACCAGAACCTTTTCTTTTTTTCTTTTTTTTTTTTAATTTTTTTTTTTTTTGTTCCAATACCAAAATTTGTTATAATGCCAAATCTATATCACTAACTCCTCCACAATGGAGATGGCTCGTACCAGCAACAAAAAGCATCCATTCCATCCGAAAGATTCAATATGATTGAGCTTGTTTGAAAGTGTTTTCAAAATAGCTGAAAGCATAAAATTTCCTTTGAACCGTCGGGATTTCCCCAAAAAAAAAAAAAAAAAAAAAAAAAAAGCTGAAAAGGTTTTCGGTGAAAATATTTTTAGAACCAATCATTAATAAAAATATAAGTAAATCCTGAAAAAAAAAACACTTAAAGTGCTTCCTGGAAGAAGCATATAATTGATGCTTGCTTTTGAAATCCAAAAATATTTTTTCTAATGCTTTCAATCATTTTAAAAGCGTTTCGGAACGAGTCATGTATGTATGCTACTTACTATCTGGTTAACATCACAAAAAACTACATCCCAATCAATCCACTTAAGGTTATGGATATAACCATCTGGTGTATCAAAATCAAATAAGGTCATGTAAAAGTAGAAGCTGATTGATTTGAAGACAATAACAGCGTTGTCAAACACTTCTTAATTTTTATTTTCTATACCACGATATACTAACACTAGATGATTGAAAATTTTAGCTAATTCAAGCAATGAGCCAACCCAACCATAATAAATTTGTATTGAACTCGACATCATCATGAGTCGGAATTGTTTCGTATTTGAATTTGTGATCTAAAAATAGGTATGTGCTATTTTTAAGTTCTCACATAATATTACATGATTGATTTGAAACACCGCTACATTAACATTCATGTTTCATGCAAGTCCTTTCCGTAGAATTAGAGAGCTAGCAAAGTGCTGCATCAATTTGACAAGAAAAGATTAGCTAAATAATATATAATTATAACTTAATTTGAGCAATGCCATGCATTGTGAATGTTTGATGTTATTTTCACTATTCATAAGCGAAAAAAAAAAAGGAAAACTAATGAAAAGGGCTTGAAAACTTTGAGTTTTAATGATAAGGACAAAATAAAGGGTAAATTGAATAGTACCAGGTTTGACTTTTTAGTGTAAAAATGTGGTTTTTCGTTAAAGTGAACAGTACCGCGGGCTTTTCGTTAAAACTCCAAAAAAAAAATGAAAGAAAAAAGCAAAGTTTGAAAATAAATAAAAGATGTGGACCGGGTAGTCCAGTGTTGCCATGATCTAAATGTGATATTTTATGAGAATTCTTTATAAGTAAATAAGTTATGTGCCACTAAACTAAATAATTATTTTGAATACATACGATATTATCTATATTGAGTAGTGAAAAGGTGAATTAAACTTCACAATGATTACCATAATAATTTAGTTCGAATTCGTTTTTCGTAAGAATCAAATCTAAGATCTCCCACTAACGGTAGAGCCTGGATTTCTTCTCATCTATCTTTTGGTCATCATCTTAGCCATTACATAATCAAGGGGTCTGAGTCGACTTCAACTTGATGAGCTTACTAAGCCAATTTTTACTCTAAAAGGTTGTATTTCTCCTTCTCATGTTCTTTATGTGGATGATTTATTCATCTTATGATCTTCACGTTAAAAGTTAAGTTTTATTCTTTTTCAAAGAGTTTGTGTGGTGTCAAACCAATTGAGTATGAGAGTTGCGCTAACTGGAAGAATTTGAATTGAAAATACAATTTCATTTAACAAATTAACAACTCTAGAAGCGGAGACACTTACGCACGTTTGTGAAATGATTGTGACATACTTATAATTTCTTGGGCCTAAGCTTCTTTAGCCATATTTTGCACTCTAGTCTAGTGCATCATCTCACAAAATATGATGTGATCAATTTACATATCATATTGATCACGTTTTCGATTTTTGCATAAACAATTAATTTCTTGTACTATTTGCAGTAAAGATGAGATATCGTGGCGGGAATATAAACATTATATACATGAGTAAAATAAAATATGCGTCACGTTACCTATTTTTTATGGTCGAAATGAATCATGTGACCTTGACATTATTTGTATTTCTCAATCGCTATAAGATATTTGGGGATTCGACCAAAACGATATTAAACATGTTTACTTATAAATAATATGAATTTGAATTATTTTGAATCTTGAGTTTCATATGTTCGTTAAAATATAAAAAAGAAAAAAATCATTTCACCCTTTAAACTTACTTATGCATTTATTTATGGCCAAATTTTTTTCATGATCCCTGTGATGACACGTCACTTTCGATGTGACCCTCGTGGTGAAGAAACTTTTAATTACACCCTTGTGGTGGGTCTTGTTAGCAATTCAGGTCCAAATCCAAATTTCTATTAGTCTTCCGTTAAATAAATTCATGTGACTATCCCATGAAGGGTCAAATTCATCATTTCAATCTAAATTACATCTTATTCAATGGACATCTAGTATAATTTAGGGTTTAACTGAAATTAGATTTTACAGAAAGAAAAAAAAAAGCTTGAACGCAAAGATTGAAACTAAACCCGTAAAACCACGTCAATGGCCAGGAGAAGAGGTGAAGGTGAAGTCGCGTTTAATTTCTTAGGTATGATTTAATTTCGTTTGGAAATCCTAATACTTCTAATATACCATTGTTTTTTATTTCAATGCCAACACGTCTTTGATCATGAGTTAGAGTCTTAGTCTTACTTGAATTTTCATTCTTGTATCAATTTGTACCAATTTGAATGCATAAATGCCTTTCAATTTTGTCTTTAATTGGTAATGTGGTTTTATGCAGGCCCTAGTCAGCCAGTACACAACCTTTTATTTATTTTTTCTTAATCTTCTTTGAATTTTAACTCTTTAACTTTCTCACGCTCTTGAAGTTCATTTGCGGAGGGTAGACCTGAAGATTGAATTTTCTGCAATGCCTTTCACCCATTGTCTTTAATTCTACAATGCCTTTCACCCGTCTGAATGCATATATTCTGCAATGCATATACACTGCATTATATAGGTTGAGATACTGTGCTATCAAATTGGGGTGATGGTTAGTGATGGTGGAGGAGGTACACAAGTGGCTACGGCAGTGGCTGGGAGCCTGATATGAGATACGGGAACTGTTGGGTTTTTTTTTATCTTTACGAGTTTCTTTTATTTGTAATTTTATTTTAATTCAATCATGCTTTTGTCTTTTTATTTTTCAAAATAAATAAACTTAATTTTGACAGATCCACATGTGATATTCACATGGTTTTATTTAACGGAAGACTAATAGAACTTTAGATTTGGACCTCAATTGCTAACAGGGCTCACCGCGGGAGTTTAATTAATAGTTGTTTCACCACAAAGATCACATTGAAAGTAACATGTCACCACAGCAACCACACAAAAAAATTTACCCTTTATTTATAGATAAGAAATAAAAAAAAGTGTAAATTTTTTCTTACATAATCAAATACTTAAAAATCAGATATTAGTCTATTAGATCATCAAGGAGACTAGTTTGTTGATTTTACATCTCCTACTTTTAAGCTCGGTGGTTCTTTTATTTTCTCGTTTTTGTTAAGTAAACATGTCCTTAGAAGATATTTGAAATTGCAATATCTAAAAATCTCCACAATTGCGAATTGGGGAACAAGCTGTCACTTCTAGCATGTTAGTTTAGGCCCACTTTTTGATTTATTGAGTAATGTAGTCCCATGCTCTTTGTTTCTTCATGTTCTTTTTAATACTAAATGGTACACGAAGAAAGGCCATCATTAATCAAAGATGGAAAAAGAGTTCAAATAATAATAGTACAAAACAATGATAGTGTGAATCATCATAGTTGTCGATGTGTTCTTCTATAATGTTATTTGAGTAGAGCTTATGCAAACTCACGGCGACGTGAGCGTTCAAAAAAGTAATCGCTTGGTTACCACGTTGTATTGTTTCAAAATCCTAATGAATGGCCAATATGTGTAGCAAAAAATTATTTTTTTCTCGAGAAATTATTAAGCTCTTTGTGATAATTTTACATATGGGTATAAGATTTTTTTTTTTAAATTTTAATTAAACCTGATGGGTGTCCATGGAAAGAATTTAGGCGTAAACGGAACCAGTCAATAAATATTTTTGGCGGAAAGGTCTCAAGACAAATAATATAGAAACTAGAACTTAAATTTCTAGAAAACAAGTATAGAAACGAATAAGTTTCTGAAAAACAAGGCTTGAGACTAAAAGAGCATAAATTCGTTAAAATCGAGTTTTTTTTTTAATTTACTCGTGTTAGCCGGTAATGAATAGATTCAACTACACAAATGCTAATCTCCTTATCTCATTCTCGAATATTCCAATAAAATTCTTCCACTCTAATATGCAATAATATATTTATAAAATCAACATTATCATAATACCCATACTATCGACAATGATAATAATAATAATGAGAGTTTTAATGAAAAGGGTTTAGACCAAGACTATTTTAATAAAAAACCACCAAATAGTTTTCTTTAACCAAAAACACCTCAAAATTAACCATAAGGACATAGGCCTCCAATTCTACATGAGCTGGATTACAGAGCCCAACATGAACAAAAATAAGTTTCCAAAATTACCCCAACATAAAGAAAACTTAGACTTTAGTGCAGGTTGTTTAAAGAGTGGGATCCCCATCTTAGCCACAAAATGAGGATGATGCGCTCAGCCATCGATGAGATCGTGTGGCTGGATTTAATGTGCCTTTTTTTTTCTTTCTTTCAACGGGAGAAAGAATGGCTGAAGAACAAGGAGGCGCAGGTTTGAAACCTTTTGTTTTCTGGGTTTTTCTTCCTTTATTCTTGGTGCATATATCAGTCTTTGAATTTCCTTGTCCAAATTAGATTAAAATTTGAAGAATAACCAGACTTTGAGAAGAAAAAAAATCCCAAATTATTGAATCCAATCTCCAAAACTAGAATTAAAAAGAAACGAACAGGAAAAGAGCTGTGTAATTGAATCAAGGAGGCGGACACTCAAACTGAATCCATTTTCCATGGAACTGGAAAAAACCAAAAAACCCAATTCCTTGCACCCATTTCTCCATAAAACTAGAAAGAAAAATAAATCTCTACCCGTGATAGACCACCACCTAAATACCATCCACCTTCCCCAATTACAAAATTTGGAAAAGAAAAAGAAAATAGAAAAAGCAGACAAGAAAGAGGGGGAAAAGACACTTCAACCATGGCTTTCAACTTTCATTTTTGATGTCTCATCATCCATTGCTCTCAACCTTTCATTTCTGAGAAAGTTGTCAGTGAATATTGGAAGTTAATTTAATTAACTAGCACTATTATTAATTTTTGAAGTATGAACATAAAAACAACTAATCATTTTGGAATCTGCAATGAAACTCGGGGCGTGCTACAAATTTGGAAATGGTAGGAATAACTTGGAATGTAATTTTGCGGTAGTTTTAGAAATAGTTTGCGTTATTTTGGTTCAATTTTAAAAACAATGTGAGTTACTTTGTTGTATTTTTAAAAATAGTGTTTATTTTGTTTCCTTCCAGAAATAGTGTGTGCTATTTTGTTGTATTTCTAAGAATAGTGTTTAGTTTGTTCCCTTCCAAAAAATAGTGTAAGTTATTCTAGTTCAATTTTAGAAGTAGTGTGAGTTATTTTGGTTCAGTTTCAGAAATAATGTGGGTTATTTTGTTCTAGTTTCAAAAATAGTATGTGTTATTTTGGTTTAGTTTCATAAATAGTGTGGGTTATTTTGATGTAGTTCCAGAAATAGTATGAGTTATTTTAGTTCAGTTCCATAAATAGTGTGGATTATTTTGGGTGTGAGTTATTTTGCAATAGCTCCAAAAATAGTGTTAGTCATATTGGTTCAATTTCAGAAATAGTGTGAGTTATTTTGCAGTAGTTCCAGAAATAATGTGAGTCGTATTGGTTCAATTTCAGAAATAGTGTGATTATTTTACTATAGTTTCAGAAATAATGTTCAGTTTGTTCCAATCCAGAAATAGTGTGAGTTATTTTGGTTCAATTCCAGAAATAGTGTGGGTTATTTTGCTGTAGTTTCATAAATAATATGGGTTATTTTGCAGTAGTTCCAAAAATAGTGTGAGTTATTTTAGTTTAGTTTTGAGAAGTTCCATAAATAATACAAGATTATGTCCACCAAATCACAAACAAGAATATGTAATCACACTTCTGGACTCATGTTCAACAAATATTTATAAATATTCAATTTTATTTATTTTTGTTTTTTAATTTTGTATTGGAGCAAAGACATGAGAACTTGAAATGGTGACTTCTCTCCGTGAGAACTGACTTGGGATGTTCCGGTCTAAATTTATTATTGAGTAGGTTTGTGTTGGGCTCTTGCTTTTAGTCCCATTTTTAAACCAAAAAAAATGGTGACTTCTTTCCCGCTCTCTCTCTCTCTCTCAACCTCTGTGTGCCAAAATCTAAGTAAAATGCTTAAGTAAATGCTACACTTTATTCAATTTGACAAGTTCCTAAATTCTACTACTAATTATACATTTTAAAATGAGAATTGCTAAACAGACTCGTCATCCAAGTAAGTCTCATAGAAATCGTTATACACGCCCTCTATCTTGATAATATAAGCAAAACAAGCCCACCACAAAAACAAATAAATAAAGGTATAATAAAAGAGTAAACTGTCAGTTTACCACCTGAACTTTCACCTCATTTTCGATTTCCACCCTGAACTTTTCTATTGGAAAATTAAGGACTCAAACTAATTTTTTTAGCCAATTTGCCCCCTACCGTTAGTTTTTCATATATTCCATCCATATTTCCGTTAAGTGAGACCATGTGCACAACATGTGAGGGTAGTTAAGTCATTTCACTCTTAAAAATGATTAAAAAACTGAAAATAAAAAAAAAAACAAAACTTTCCCTCTATTTTTTCCCACTAATTCCTATCCTCGCTTTTATTTTTCCCTCTCATTCCTATGCATGAGAAATGACATATGGTGTTATTGTCTACCATTTTTATTTTCTCTAACAAATTAATAATTTGACAAATGCTAATGGTGCTATTGTCTCCAAAGCAGTGCATTAATATAAGAAACCCTAGTCTTTTTTATGGACATGTTTCTTATATTAATGTACTACTTTGGAGACAATAACACCATGAGCATTTGTCAAATTATTAATTTGTTAGAGAAAATAAAAATGGTAGTACATGCTTCAAGAAAAAGATTAACTTAGCTACTTATGAAGACAATAACACCATATGTCATCTCTCATGCATAGGAATGAGAGGGAAAAATAAAATTGAGGATAGGAATTAGCGGGAAAAAATAGAGGGAAAATTTTTATTATTATTTATTTTCAGTTTTTAATCATTTTTAAGAGTGAAATGACTTAACTATCCTCACATGTTGTGCACATGGTCTCACTTAACGGAAATATGGATGAAATATATGAAAAACTAACAGTAGGGGGCAAATTGGCTAAAAAAATTAGTTTGAGTCCTTAATTTTCCAATAGAAAAGTTCAGGGGGAAATCGAAAGTGAGGTGAAAGTTCAGGGGTAAACCGACAGTTTACCCATAATAAAATAAGTGCAGCAATTATGCTTCCTTCACCTTCTCAACCATCTTTTCCCTATTTTTTCACATTTCTGGCTGCAAACCATATCACCCCCACATCGCATCACCATTAAAATCACCATGAACAACCAAAATTAAACCTTGGATCCCAAAACTTGAAATTAAACTGGCAGGAATCACACCCAGATGTAATTTTGAAAAGTTAGAACCCACCATGAAATCACACTTAGAATAATCCCAGTTTAATTGATATTCAAAAAAATCTGGGTGGGAAAAGATGGAGGGTGTGATTTCATTGATATTCAAAATAATCCCAGTTTAATTCATGGGTGTGATTCACTGCCGCACCACACCACCGCCTCATCGCATCACCATTAAAATCACTGCCGCACCAAAACTTGGATCCCACCATGTTCTCATGCTTCGTCTTTGCCGTCTTCTCTTCGTCTTGGATCCCACCATGTTCTCACAGAGCGAATCCAAAAACTTGGGCTATTCAAAGAAAGAGAGATATTCGGACTCTCAGTTTGTTAAAACGGACTAGTGGAATGAACTGTAAAATTTTAAATAAATGACCTGGATCTATGGGTCCGCCGACTTAGGACTTGAAGATCTGGAGAGAATTTCAATTCCAAAAAATAAGCTATTCCTGCCAATTCCATGCGATGTAGGTTCGACAACTCCAAACCCTACATTTGAATTGCTCCAAAACAAGCCATGTCTAAATAATATAGCATTCAATTCATACTCCTCCTTGTAGAGTGCTTATAAGCCCCTTCATGGTAATTGAAGATAACGATGAAACCCTAGCTTTCCACGTCCAACTTAACAAGACTAGTGAATCATTCTAATAGAATACAATGGGATAAACCTTAGAGCAGTTCCACCGGGGAACCTTTAGGCGGCCACCTAGCCAAATTATTGGCCTGGCACCTAGCCAATCCACTCCAACCGAGCAGATAGACTGGCACCCAGGCCAAGCTGGTCTCTAGGCCGGCTCAGAATGTGCTGAGCCCTTGCCCGACCTACATGACGCCACGTGATACTGCCACGCCTCCCTCCACCCTAATTTGACTCCCTGGGTGTGGAGCACCTCCTTGGCGAGCTCCGACGAGGAGACGACGACGAGGTTGCGCTGCCCCATGCGGAGGAGGAAGCAGTCGCCGAATTTCTTGGCGAGGTCGGTGAGATTAAGGACTCCGAGAGTCTCACTCTCTCTTCGGATTTGCATTGGAATCCAGGAGCACGAACGCGAAGGTAAAACCCCTTCAGATTTTGCTCTCCCTGGTTCAATTCACTATCTGTTGATTTTTCTCATGGCTCTGAAGCTTTTGCTTGTTTAGATCTTGCGATTTAGGACTGACCCTTTTGGTGTTTTGCTTTGAATTTTTAATCGAAGCATGAAAATCTAAGTGGTTGATATGGGGGTTTTGACCCAGATGCAAAGATTTGATTTGTTCTAGCGTATGAAGTTTTCTGCTGATTTAATTTAGTTTTAATCTCGATGATTAGGGTTTAGCTCAATACCCAATTGTCAATTTTCTGCTTTGAAGCTGATAAAACTTAGGTTTTATGTAAATTTCGAAAAAAAATAAGGGGTTTATTGTGCTTGGTGCAAAATGATGAAAATTTTGTTTTGGGTGGTGCTAAGATTACTTATTTTTGGTGAATTGTAGTTATTTTACTTAGTTTAGGGGGGCGATTAACTGATTGTTGTATTGGGTAATTGGTTGTATTGTAACTTATAGGATTGATTTGGGGATCAATGGCATCGAAGAAGGGATCATTTTGAGAAAAGAAGAAGGGAGTCCAAAGAGACCATTTTGAGAAAAGTGGGAAGAAGAAGAAGAAGAAGGGATCATGTTAGAAATTAAAAATTAAATTATTATTTTATAATAATAATTAATAATATTTTAATAAAATTGACTAGGCTATTTAGTTTTAGGGGTGTAAATGCATTTGGCCTATTACTGTTCATTGGGATCTATCATTGTTCACTGAGTGGATAAATGTGTTGGGTGCTGACGCATTTTTGTTAAGGGTGGAACTGCTCTTAACGCTCGAGTGTTTGAAGCTCTGGGTAAGGAAGTTGTAAAGAAATGTAAGAGTTTGCCACTTGTTGCGCTTAGGTAGTCTTATGCACTATGCGAAACAATAAGTGAATAGAAGGCTATTTTGAATAGTAAATATGGGAACTGGAAGATGTTGAGCAACAAGTTTTCCAACCTTTATTGCTAAGTTATCATGACCTAGCCCCAGCAAACCAAACGTTGTCTGTTATATTGTCTTATTTTCTCAAAAAGATTATGTGATAGATAAAACAACTTGGTTGAGTTGTGGATGTCACAAGATTATCTTACTGCGGAAGTAAACAACAAAAAGAAAACAATAGGTCACATGCATTTGGATAACTTAGTAATGCGGTTTTTCTGTCAAGATTTTTTGGTAGATGATGATGGTAAATATAATAAGCTTCATAATGCTTGATATATTGTACTTGATTTTGTGCATTATGTGTCCAAGAATGAATTTTTCCTTTTGGAATTTGAAGGATCTGAAAGTTATCGGATGATAAGGTTTGTCATTTGACCTTATAGCATTTCCACCGGTTAGTGGAGGGAAGGGCAATTGGAGGGCAAGAGCAATAAAATTACTCTTACTATTCACTTTAAACAATAATTGTTTGTATGCAAGTCCATCCGTTTGGAAGAAGAAAGGACAAAAACAATTAATATCCACACACACACATATATATATATATATTATGTTTTGTGCCTTGTAATTATGTACTTAATAAGTTTGATCTTTGAAAATAAATTCAGTATTTAGCTCCAATAATTTAACTTTAATTACATATCAAAATATAGCATTACGAACAAACATTATCGTGCTGTTATGTCGGTGGGCTGGGCTGGCTGTCATATGGGTGGGGCCCCCACCCCCTCTGTCAGTTGAAAGGGCGCAACCCCGTGTAACTGTTGGACCGTGGGGGAGGGTTTTTTTGGGTTGGAGGCAATTTGACCCAATTGCAAAGGCAATAAAGTCGGTGGAGATGCTCTTAATGTTTGCTGTTGAGGGTCCATCCCATTTGATGTTTTCCAATATTGCAAAAATCTGAGTACCCTTGTCACTCTAAACTCAAAGGATTCTGTCATTAGCATAGAGCTAGTTTTCAATTGTTCTCTATGTTCTCACTTGGGAGTAAACTGTGAAGAAACATTGAATGCCACCTACAACCAGATCCAAATTTAACTTGTCCAGTAAAAGGAAGTTGTCAAGGGGCCGCGTTGTCTCCGAATTGGTTGGTGTCATTGCAGAACTTAACGAAGCTTTGCCTCCTTTGGGAAGATTGCCGTCCCTCGAATGGTTATAGAAATACTGCAAGCATTGTCATCCCCGAAATCTTCATCGTCATCATCATCGACACTTGTTTTATTCTTCAAACTGAGAGGCTATGAAGCACGGATACGGATACGGATACGGTGATGATACGACACAGTGATACGAACAATCTCTAAAAAATAAGGTACGGTACGCCATATACACATCAATTAAAAATATATAAGTTAAAACAAGTTTGGACAAACAAGAATTCGATTTCATCATCCAAATTCAAATTCAAGTTTTTTGTATTTATCAGATTTCAGTTAAAGTTATGTCTCATATTAAGTTTTTCCTTTTAATTTCTTATCTGAAAGTGTAAAAGTATCTCTCATAAGAAATACGTGTATCCATCAAGACAAAGCCATTTCTGTTGACCATGACATTGACGAGTATCGTATCCGATGAAATCTCGCATAGGGGATACACAACCAAAGTGAAGTATACGTGCATCATAGCTGAAGGGATTCTCAAGTTTCGATCTGACGCTAATCCAACACCCTGGGATACGAGCACTACCTGACTTTGTGAGTAGCGAGCACCACTACTAATTAGCTGAGCTTGTTGAAGTGAACAACTGAGATCATCCAGCTTCTCTCAATCTGCATTCTTTTACTATTTTTTGCGAAGCTAAGTTTCACTGTAAATAAGGCTGAAATATTAGGAATCAAGTCAATTAGACCATCTCCAACCCTTGGGCTAAAAGCCAATTTTTTAGCCCAGAAAATTTAGCTTTTAGCCCAGAAGCAAATTTTATGCTTCAACCCTTCTGGCTTAAAATTTTAGCCCGGGATTATTAAAGAATGAACTTAGGCTAATTTTTTTCTTAAATTAATTTTTTTTTTAAATAATTATGTAGACTATCGTAAATTAATTTTATGAACATTTTAATCTAAAAATATTTAAATTCCGATAAATATTGAAAAATCACTAAATTTTTCCACAAAGTAAGCCTTCATTTTTTTTTAAATTATTTTAGCCGTTGGATTTAAATTTGGGCCGTTAGATCTTTTTTTTACCTTTAGATTTGATTATATTCGATCTCAGCCGTTAGATTCAATGTGTTTTAAAATAACATTTAAAAAAAATTAAATTTGAATCTAGACCGTTGGATCAACCAACGGTCCAATAATGCCAACCGTCCGATGAACAAAAGAGCCGTTGGGCTCATAATTGCTTTCGACATCAGTCTTGACAGTGGGTCCCACCCTGTCGGGCGCTGAAGGCTAACGCCCGCGTGGGGCGAGTGGCGCGAGTGACCGGGCCGAGAATGGGCTGGGAAAGAAAGAGTCCACACGTTTATGGGCTATTTCTTGGGAGGAATTTGGCCCTCAATTGGCATTTGGCTTTTAGCCCAAAGATTTGGCTTGGGTTGGATTGGGTTTGGAGGGGGGAATAGGGGGGAATTTGGCATTTAGACCAAGGTTGGAGATGGTCTTAGGAGGCTAATTAATTGATCATGTGCCAATTCTTTGTTTTCCTATTAGAAGTTGGTCAACATGCCATGTTAAAGTTTTAGGGAGACGGGCTGAAAGGTCTAGCACTGATATTATTTTCAATTTGACCACATGTAGTATAAGAAGTGTAAAGTTTTATCCTAAAGGGCCTCGATGTTATTAGAAATTTAGGAGTGCAACTATACACATATATTTTATTTTATTTTCTTAATTTATCTGATGTGAGACTTGTATTCAACTTGCCATGAATATTAACTAGAATGAGACCACATACTACATATGCAGGTAGTTATTACAAAAGAGTGGCTTAAGAGAGAGATGATAATTAAAAAGATAGCGCCATTCACACTCATTTTTATCTTTCACACACCCTTGTTAATTTTGAGAACCTTTTGGCATACTCTGGTCAAATTTTGAATAAACATTCGGAGGGATTGGCCGAGAGATAATTCAATTTTCGGCTTTTGTCACCGAAGACCTTTTTTTATTTCATTAATTTACTAAAACGACACCGCCGTATATGTATATATATGTTCCCAAATGAAAAACGGAAGCGTGACTGGAAGTCCTAAACCCAAACAAAAACCCGCCATCGTTCACAATTTGCTACCATAAAAAACTATAAAACAAACCCTAATTTGAAAACTTCCGTCCCCAAATTCCAATTTGCCCGCCAAGAAACGTCGAAGAATTTGAGGCAGCAACACAAGAAACCCTTAATAAGATTCAATTTTTCTTCTTCTGTATAATACAATTTGACCAATCGCCGGTCCAAAATACAGGGAATGGAAGAACAAGGTGGATCTGAAGATAAGCAGCCTGTGGATCTTTCCATTCACCCCTCTGGCATTGTTCCCACTATTCAGTATCTCTCTCTCTCTCTCTCTCTCTCTCTCTCTCTCTCACTCATTTGTTGTGTGGTTTTTCTAATTCTGGATTCTGGGTATTTTTGGGGAGGGGGGGACTGAACCCAGGACCGCGGGTGCAGGGTAAATGCTCTAAACCGTTTGAATGTTATTGGTTTCTTGGGTTTATGCTAGGAATATCCGTTTGTGGGTTTATGTGGGTTTCAGGGTTCTGGTTTCCTAAAGGGAAAGGAGGATTTAAAGTTCTAGTGTATACTTATTCATTTATATCTCCAAGATGTTGTTTTTGGGTTCTTGAAGGGATTGAAATTCTTTTGATTTTTCGGGTTGAAGTCGAATTTAGGGTAGAAATGAATTAGATGGCCGTCAATGAAAGATTTCATTTGATAGTGATCTCTGTTATTGTAAATGAAGCCATGGCTAAAACTTGTCATCAAAACTTGCTTGCACGAAAAGAGTAACTTTCTTTATTGCGGGCCAGTTCGGTAATGAAATCCACCAAGTTTGATATTCATTAGTTCATGATATGCATTTTTTAATCTTAATTTATTTTCTTTTTCTTTTATAGTGATTGCATTATTTACAAGCTGGAGTATTTTGTGCTTAATAAGAAGTCTAATAATCCTTCTGTTCTGGTTGTGTTTGTAGTAATATTGTATCTACAGCTTTTTTGGGTTGCAAGCTGGATCTCAAGCAAATTGTGTTGCAAGCTCGGAATGCAGAGTACAATCCCAAGGTATGCAAGAGTATGTATAATTAATTTCAGTAGTGTATTGACTGTTAACTGGTGCTAGCTCACTCTTCCGAAATATGTTATACTGGGTTCTTTAGGAAGTAGTAGTTGGATGTGATGCTATTGTCGGTTGACTGATACCTTAATTAAGGGCTGGCTACTTTAGCTGAGTTGAGAATTCAGTGATTCCAAGTATCTTATAAAATTGGTGGAATCTTGGTTGGGTTTCTCTCTCTCTCTCTCTCTCTCTCTCTCTTCCCCTTCTGAAACAAACACATGGATCTATCTCAATGTGACCTCTAACTGAATCCTAACTTCTTAGTTATTGAATGGTCCTGCAGCGTTTTGCCGCGGTCATTATGAGAATAACGGAACCAAAAACTACAGCTTTGATATTTGCCTCTGGAAATATGGTGAGCTATTAAAAATTTCTTCCATTTTACTTGTTGACAACTGGATGATTTCATTTCATCTGTTCCTGTTTTTTTTGGTTACATTTTTGGAACTGGCATGCTTTTGAATCTCCTTGCATCCTGTTCGGTTCCACCTTTGGTCGTAAATGTCTTTGTTCTTAAATCCATACCACCTTGTGAGATCTGATGGAACGATTTATCTTACTTGATATGTTTTTGCTTATCATACTCCAGTTGATTGTGCTAGTATCTGTTGACATGGCTATGGATCTAGTTCATACATGATTGTGAATTTGCAGATGTGTTTGTAATTGTATGATTTGTATCCCTTCGTACATGAGCATGGCAATTGTCATGCTAAGTCTTAGTAATTCATTTTGGCCTTCTCTCACTATAGTTTATTGTCTTAGTCGTGAAGTAATGATAAATGTTTAACTCATAGAATATCCCCCAAAAGGGACCATTGTTTGGTTGCTTATTTTGATTATGAAATCTAAATCGCTGTGTATGTTTAATACCAGTTCTGGTCGTCTGAATTGCATTTTTTTGTTCAAGATGTACAGTACCTTGAATCTTAAATTGACAAATGTTGATGCTCAGGTTAACATGATATTTTGGAGATGGAGTGATCCTTTTATGATTTTCATTTCAAATGGCGTGTGTACGTGTTAGACTTGGAATTGAATTACTTGTTACTTTCTGAAATTATGTATACGTTATCTTCTTTTATTGGAAGCCATGGACAGTTGTGCGTTGTTGCCATAAACTCCTGTTTTTGCATCCAGCACTTCTGCAACCAAAACTGGGTTTTAAAAATTTACTCACGTCAAAACCTTGGTTGATTACTGCATTACATTTTCATGACCATTTGAACATGATAAAGCCCCCTCCCTTTTCCCTCCTCCCTTATTTGTAATGTATTTGAGTTATGCACCCATCATACCATTTTTGCCTCTGGTTAAGAGATTTAATCTCTCTGGTACTTCAGGTATGCACAGGTGCGAAAAGTGAAGAGCAGTCAAAACTAGCAGCAAGGAAGGTAAATGTTGCATGCTTACAGATGTTACTATGATAATGAAACATAGCGCTATATATTTGGGAGATTTCATGTCTTTATGCGTTTTTAGGCATTTTAAGGCAGGATTAGAGTGACAATGGACTTTTACCCTTGTTTTGGAGTGGCTTAAAAATTTTGGTATCGACCTTAAGTACCCTGAGTCAGTGACTGAAATCATTTGGCCTTTGTTAATGGTCATAATCACAAGTGGGTGTGGTTTTGTAGTCAATGATTACACAGTTATTAGTCAATGATTATCCTTTACATAATTATTGTTTTATGTAATTAGATTAGTGAATCTTAATTAGGTTGCAAGGACATACTGTGGAACTTCTTTCATCTGACTTGAATATTTTTGGTTCCCAGTATGCTCGAATCATCCAAAAGCTTGGGTTTGCTGTTAAGTTTCAGGTCTATATATCTGTCTCTCACTCTCTCTGCCTCTCGTTTAAAGCCATTTGGAATAAGTCCTTTATATTACACTTTTGATTATTTCCTTAATACATGTTTTTGTGAATTTCAGAGATTCGAGATTAGAAATATTGTTGCGTCCTGTGACGTTAAATTCCCAATAAGACTTGAGGGCCTTGCATACTCCCATGGTGCCTTTTCAAGTGTAAGTTGGAACTATCTGTCCCATAATTGTTTGTAATTGACATGATTTTTAAGCTTTTTCTGTTTTTGTTTATGTTTTCATAGTTTTTCTCCATTGAGATTTGATTTAAGTTTCATTCATGATCTGGTGTCCATGTTGTTCTACTCTTGGGATGATCATCTTAGTGTGTGGTTGGCGATTTAGGTGTTTATATTTTATGATCAAGGACATGAGATTATTACCTTTGCATTTTGAAATTTTGCTTTTAGATGCTCATAATTAATGAGTTCAACGTCTTTTGTGTGGGCATTAGCATTCTAGGTGCATTTTGATATATATTGAATCAGTGACCCAATTCATCTATAATGTTGTTAAGCAAACATTCCTTACCAGAATGTATAGAATGTCATTTGTACTCTTTTCATTCTTGATAAGTGTGAATATAAGTATAAAAATGAAGGATAATAGTAACAATTAACAGCAAAGGGATAAAAACTAGACGAGAATCTGTGTGCTGTAAATTGTTGATAGGTAAAAGTGCAACTGTGCAACAAGGACATTCAAGGATGAGAAGAGAAATTTACAAGACGGCTTAAAAACTAATGGAATCTTACCAGTAAGCGTCTAGGAATCACTTTTAGAGATCTTAGGCATCACACATCCTAGAGACGAGCAAATGCTTGCTGGACATTTCTGCTAGTTACTTCATGTCCCGAAATTAAGGTTTACAAGCCTATTTATAAATTTCTACTAGCGACTACGAAATGTAATTCATGACTCCCAAACCAATATATACCCAATACATATCAGACCAGAAAAAAAAAAACACATGAATCCTAGAAACAATGCTTATTTTGAGCCAACATTATGATAGGACAGTGTATGTGCCCTATACATGAATGATAGGGGCCAAACAGATTTTTGCAGTAAGAAATTTGGACTAAATGCATAGGTCTAACAAGCTGAAAAATTGAGTGTGTTTCGGGATTACAGTATTGCTTTGGGTGTGGGAGTATTTTTGAAATTCTGTAGTTGGGATTCTTTAGTTTGGTGAAGAAAAAGAAGGTTCACAATAAGTCCTTTTCCTTTGTTTCTAATTGACTTTTGAAAATTTTGTACTGGCTGGTATGCTCCGTAGTCCACTTAGTGGGATAAGGCTTTGTTGTTGTTGTTGTTGTTGGTATGCTCCGTAGTCGCTATTTCAAGAACTGACATTATCTTGTGTTATGTTGGTGCAGTATGAGCCAGAAATTTTCCCAGGGCTGATATATCGCATGAAGATGGAGCAGAAGGAGCCACAGGAGTTGGAGGTGCCAAAGAAGAAGAAGAATGTTGTTCTTCTTATATTTGTGTCGGGGAAAATTGTTATTACTGGTGCAAAGGTGATTTGCTGTTTTTATTGTGCACCTCTTGTTTCAGTTCTCCTGCATTTGCAGATAGACATTTGTTGTTAATGTTATGTTTAATTTGATGTCTTAGGTGAGAGAGGACACGTATAAGGCGTTCGAGAACATGTACCCTGTCCTTACAGAGTTCAGGAAGGTCCAGCAACAGTAATGGTGCGCCTTCTTTACGACCAAAAATATATAAAATAGGTAAAAATTGTGTTGCTTGATGAAATCTTAACTTTTGGATGTTTCTATAGCACCGTATTGCTAATTGCTTCCTCATATTTACTTTCTTTTCTCTTTTCGTTCATACTTGCATATGTAAGCTGTTTCCAGTAGACACGTCTCGCAACGTAGCTCCGGTGCTGTTGGTTGGCAATGTCTGCTTCAACATTTTTGCTCATCTCTGGTCAGTTGCTGAAAGGGTTAATGGTTCGATTTGGACCGGTTTCACTTGAAAGCAAACCAAACCAATATTCGGCGATTTTGCGGATTTGGCGGTTTAGGCGTACGCGTTTAATTCTTAAATTTTTTTGGCAACTTAGCACAATTATAGTCATTACAAAGTTATATGATCTTTTTTTCACATTGTTCAAATTAATTGTAATGTGAAATGAAACATAGTTTTATACTCGCGTGTTTTTGCAATTTTCCTCTTACCAACTTCCAAGCATATAAAGTTTACATTGTATCAACCATTCTAATTTCTGATTCCCTAATAATAATACCATCATCATCTTTTGGATTCTCCGATAAATAATCTTCGATCCATGTTGAGAGGCATGACACCATGTTTCCCTACCGCAGAAGCCTTGTTCCTAGAAAAAACAGTCTGACGCTCAAGTTAGTAAGGTGTTCAAGAAGATTGCAGTAGAATTTGGATTGACGTGGTTGATTGAAAAAGTAAAAGTAACAGACATGGGAATTACCCATTTCAATGCGTACATGTTAATTACAAATATGATATTTACAGTAAGTGAAGGGTCCGACGGCAACAAGTTCTGGTAGCTCTGATCGAAAGAAGTTGAAGGATGTGTAGACGTCGAAATTTCGGTAAATAAATGTTGACCGATAAATCAAAGTTTCAACGCTCATGTATTACATAAATTTTACACGTAGCGTGTGACTCGACGAAAAATTGAAATGAGTCGGAAAAGTCATCAAATAGGACACGTGTCAACACCTGGCAGAAACAACTTATTTCATCTGGAATATTATATTCAAAATTAGGCCTTGGAAATTTCTATAAATAGAAGGCTAATTCATTCATTTGAGGGGGAATTCATATTACACCAAAACCTTGAAGCTTTGAAACTCCGAAGCTCTCAAGCATCCAGGTTCCCGAAGAATCAAGAAAGCCCTATTCGTTCTTCGTTCATCGTTCTTCCAAGATCAAGCCCCGACGGCCCTTGGATTAACAATCATCCACCTTCAAGATCAAGCCCCGACGGCCCTTTGAAGAACTTCCACCAATTCAAGATCAAGCCCCCGACGGCCCTTGAAGAAAGTGTTCATCGTTCATCATCCGTTCATCCTAAGATCAAGCCCCAACAGCCCTTTGGATCAACAACGTCGACAAATCCATACATCCCATCACTGTTCTTCAAAATCAAGCCCAAGAGCCCTTGAAGATCCGTTCATCACTGTTCTTCAAGATCAAGCCCAAAAGCCCTTGAAGATCCGTTCATCACCGTTATTCAAGATCAAGCCTCAACGGCCCTTGAAGAAACGCTCATCCTCAAGATCAAGCCCCAACGGCTCCTTGAAGATCCGCTCAAATCCACCTTCAAGATCAAGCCCACGGCCCTTGAAGAACGTTCATCCTTAGATCAAGCCCAACGGCCCTTTGGATCAATCGCACATCCACAAATCAACACCTTACGGAGATCGAATCAGATGATCAAATTTGAGAGAGATTGTAACCCAAAATCATCAAATACAAAATATTTGTTTGTGCACGTTGTTCTTGTCTCTTTCGTTTCAGGAATTTTCCGTGTTCACAAATTGGCACGCCCGGTGGGACAATCTCTACCTTTCATCTCTTTCTCCGTTCAAGAAATTCAAGCACACTTCCAAAATCAATGGCATCAAGCAAAGGACAAGCCGTTCTCACAAAGGGAAGAAGCCTGAGCACTTCCTCCATGAACGGAGCATCCATTGGCGCCACAACCGCTCCTCAACATGCCACTTCAAAGTTGGTGCCACTAAAGGAGCAAGGGGAGCATCAAAGGCGCGAGTCCGTCATCAACCTGACCTCGCTGGGGGCACCAAAGCATGCTGCTGAGGCACACAAGATGACATCTCAAAGCAGCCAACGACATTCTTCGTCAGCACCCTGGACGTCTGAAGAAAAATTGCGTCCATTGGTTGCACAAGTCATGACCATTGGCGTCAACTCCATCGAAGAACAACTGGCTCAAATGAATGAAGCGATTGCAAGGCTAACACGGACTGTGGAAGAAAAAGACTTGCAAATCGCTACACTCATCAGCCGACTGGAGTCACAGGACGGCGAGAAACCCGACCCAGAGGTTAATCCACTGAAGAAAGAAAACGACGAAGATGAGGAGCCTCAGGTGGAGAAAAACTATGTGAAGCCGGAGCCAGACCAAGCAGCGACACTCATGGGATCTCTTTCTATCCAGCAGCTGCAGGAGATGATCACCAACACCATCAAAGCGCAGTACGAAGGGAGCTCACATACCTCCTTGTTCTACTCGAAGCCCTACTCGAAGAAAATCGATGCCCTGAAGATGCCAAGGGGTTATCAACCACCAAAGTTCATGCAGTTTGATGGAAAAGGAAACCCAAAGCAGCACGTTGCACATTTCGTCGAAACTTGCAACAACGCAGGGACCGAAGGGGACTACCTCACCAAGCAGTTTGTGCGCTCGCTGAAAGGAAACGCCTTTGAGTGGTACACGGACCTAGAGCCTGAGTCCATCAACAACTGGGAGCAATTTGAGCGGGAATTCCTCAACCGCTTCTATAGCACCCGCCGCACTGTGAGCATGCTAGAGCTGACGAACACAAAGCAGTGGAAGGACGAGCCAGTCATTGAATACATCAACAGATGGCGCACTTTAAGCCTCGACTGTAAAGACAGGCTCTCGGAAACCTCTTCAATCGAGATGTGCATCCAAGGCATGCAATGGGGTTTGCAATACATCCTTCAAGGCATTAAACCACGGACCTTCGAGGAATTGGCCACTCGCGCCCATGACATGGAGTTGAGCATCGCCCATCATGGGAAGAAAGAACCGATCGCCGACTACAAGAACGACAAAGTTCTTGGGCCAAAGTTGGAGAAGACTGCGTGGAAACCCACCAAGGAAGCAATGACGGTCAACACAGCTCCCGTCAAAATCCCTACACGAGGCAAGGCGATTCAAACCGAAGCTTTTCGTGATCAAGAGATGCGTAGACGCACTTTGAAGGAGCTTGAGGAGAAGACTTATCCATTCCCCGACTCTGATGTGGTTGCCATATTAGAAGACTTGCTGGAAAAGAAGGTGATTGGTTTGCCTGAGTGCAAACGGCCAGAAGAGATGAATCGCACTGACAGTCCAAGGTACTGTAAATTCCACCGCTTCATCAGTCATCCGACAGAAAAATGTTTCGTGCTGAAAGATCTCATCATGAAGCTGGCTCAGAAAGGAATCATCGAGCTAGATCTTGACGATGTGGTGAAGTCAAATTATACCACCTTTACTTTTGGCTCTTCCGACTCAAAGTTTTCACTTCAACCGCTGGGGGCATCCTCCAAGACAAGCAAAGTTGAAGGATGGACTCAAGTTACTCCTAAGAAATTGCACAAGAAGCATACGTCTCCTCCACAAGTCCGCCAATCGGAAAGGGGGCAAAACAGCTATTGTCAACCTTCAAAGCAACATGAACGTGTTGAAGATGATGAAATTTCGACACATAGATCGTCCATCCTCATCACAATGCGCGATTTCTTGCCCGAAGACTTCTTCAATCACTCGGTCAAGGCTCATTGCTATGAAGATTGTGAGGAACGCCTTTCCCAAATTGCTTAACAAATTCGCCAAGCTCCTTGTTCGCACGAGCCTAAACTGCACGAACCAAAGCTCATTGTCTGCGAGAGCCTAAACTGCAAGACACAAGGCTCCTCGCCCGCACGAGCCTAAATTGCATGGCACTAAGCTCCTGATCTGCACGAGCATAAAAGGCAACACCAACGCTCCTGGTCTGCACGAGCATAAAAGGCAATACAACATTCTCCTCGTCTGCACGAGTCTAAACTGCATGGCACAACGCTTCTTGTCTGTACAAGCATAAAAGGCGACAAACCAAATGCTCCTTGTCTGCACGAGTTGAAACTGCAAACGACACCAACGCTCCTTGCCTGCACGAGTTGAAACTGCAAACGGCACCACAAAAAGAAATTTACAAAAAAAAAATATGTATTTGAACTACGTTTTGACTTGATCTCTTTCTTGGAGGGGTACGTAGGCAACTCGAACATTAAATTTCGAGTTCAGTCACATCAAAATAAAAAGAATAAATGTTTTATTAAAAAATAAAAAATAAAAAAATAAAAATGTTTTATGTATCTAAAAAAGAAAAAAAAAAGGAATACATATGTTATTACTTGTTTACAAATAAATAAATAAATAAACAAAAAAAAAAAATTCTTTTACATACATATACATACATATATATATATGTATATATATGCATCAGCAGCCAGCCCACCAAAAGGAGGACATCCAAACCCAAGTGGCAACCTAAGTGGCAGTGACCAGGCCCAAGCCTATTGTCCAAATTCAGTATCATACCCAGGACCGATCTCCCATCTCATCTCTGATGCCTACACCGTTCTCTCACTCCCATCGACACTTTCATAGACTTCGCAATCAGAAAAATCCAGTGGTGTTGCGGCTCACATGGACCCGCAATACCCGACGAAGCCGGCGCGATCGCACGGGCTGCAGATGAAAATGACGATTCAGCCCTCACAGCACTCCGACAACGACCGATCCAGCGGCGAGCTGCGCGCGCTGGATTACAACCTCACAGCCCTCTGCGACCACATATAGACGGAGGGCTTCAATTCCGGTGCCTTCTCCGATATGGTCGTCCACGCCATGGGCTCCACCTACCATCTCCATACCAAACTCGATACCCCAATCCATACCATCGACCTGGCGGATCTTCACACCGATCGCCGCTCATCCGTCGTCGACCAAACCGCGCCTGCCGAACGTTCGGGTTCTTCCAGATCACTAATCACAGCATCCCATCAGTAACTCTCGACCGCACGATCGCAGCCGTCAGGGCCTTCCACGAGCAGCCGACGGAGGTGAAAGCGCGGTTCTACCGCAGAGAGATGGGCACGGGCGTATCGTATATCTCCAACGTGGACCTCAGCTCAAAAGCCGCCAGCTGGAGGGACACGCTTCAAGTGAGGTTGGGCCCGATTCCAGCTGTTCCTGAAGAAGTACCGGAGATTTGCCGGGAGGATGTAGTTGAGTGGGACCGCATGGGTGGGCTGCAGGTTAAGTACGGTGACGGTTGGGTGGATGTGAAACCTGTTCCCGGTGCCCTCGTCATCAACGTTGGGGATTTTCTTTAGATTGTGTCCAATGGTGAATACCGAAGTGTAGATCATCGTGTGTTGGCGAACTCATCCCGTGAACCCCGTGTGTCAATCGCTGTGTTTTTCAACGTGAGTAGAAGGGATGACTCATACGGGCCATTGCCGGAGCTGGTCTCCCCGGAGAAACCAGCGCTTTACCGACAATTTACGCTTTCAGAGTTCATGCAAAGGTTCTTCAATAAAGGGATGATGATGGCAAGCGAGCATGACCCGCAGATTGGTCCATTTGACTAAAGCAAACCAGATGAATAACTTAGCGGTGTTATCTCCTCGTTGATGCAGCTCGGGAATATTTACCATTCCGGCCCTGATTTCTCCGCCAACTCTTCCTCTCGCCCACAATCTGCATATGGCAATGGTAGGCCTGCATCATTACAAGGTCTGCCAAAATCTCAAGACATTTATTCCGAAACTACAGAATGGAATGGTTATCAGGCTCCAGCATATCTATCACATAGAACCATGCCTGCAACTCCACCTCCGCCATATGTTATGAACAAGCTCAAGAAAATGACGCTGAGAGTGATCGCGGAGCGGCTGTCAGAGGAATGGCGTGCATGATGTCGGCATGGGCTCAGTAGGAATTGACGAGGCGAAGTCTATTGGCTGTACTCTGTGCCTGTGCTCAGTGGCAGTGCAACGGGTGTGTAATGACTGTGCTCGGCAGGCAGCGCAATGGCTGTGCTCAGTGGTTGTGCTCAGTGACGGTAGTGGTGGAGCGTCTTCCTCTGCACCTTCGCCATGGCCGCCGCCTTTGAATGAGATTGACAAAACCAAAGTTTATCAATACACACCCAAAGACCTCCTCCGTCTCTTGCCTCGCAGCTGCCAAAAACTTCAAAGACCGCTGTCAAACGACTAGCCGGCCGAGAAGCTCTTTCTCAAACTCAAGCTCCGCTCCCTGCAAATTCCTCTACCCACCACCCAAATTTATACAGAAAAAATATATTAAAAAAAAAAAAAAACAAAAAAAAAAAGGGGATGGTGGAGCAAAGTGGTGATGGCACCACGTGAAAAAAGGAGAGGTGCATCTGGCACCATGATTAAAGAAAAAAAAAATAAATTAAAAAATTAAAAAATTAAATAAAAAAATAGTTTGATGTTTGGTGTTCTGGCACCATGTGCAAAAAAACAAACAAAAGGGTAAAAGAAAGGAAAATATAAAAAAATTGATGGTGCATCTGGCACCATGTGCAAAAAACAAAAAAAATAAAAAATAAAAAAATGCATTAAGAGAAATAAAAGTCCATTTTATTTATTTTTTTCTGGAAATTTTACATAAATTTGCATTATACATACCTAAAAAAAAATAAAAAAAAAATAAAAAAAAAAGGGTCAAATCAAATTTACAGGAGGGGATCTTCACACAGGATGATCATGTGGCGCCTCATCACTCGGCGGAGCTCCAGAAAGACGAAGCACCAGAGATTGATTATCCGGAGCTTCAACACTTGGTGAAGCGCCAAAGGACGAAGGCAGAAGTTGCCGCTGGAGTAACGCCACAAACCTCTGATGATCACTCTGAATCCGAACTTCGGACTCCTGCAGCTGGTCAAGCTTCCTCTTCATGCTTGTTGAGTAATTAGTTGCGAGCATGTGCAACTCTTTATTCTCGTGCCTAAGCACTCTGACCTCTTGTCGAAGACTGGCCACCTCAGCCATCAACGACTCAACCTGACGAGATCGAGCAAGAAGGCGTTGGCCCATGTTTGAAACTGAGCATGCACATCGGACGCTGTAGGCCAGAGAGTCCTGAACAGCCAGCTCGTCGGACCGCCTGGAAAGTATCCTAGTGTTTCTAGGAGTGAGAAGATTTATGGCCACCACTGAAGCGGTTGTATCGTTCATCATCATAGAATCCCCAACCGTAAGAGGACCATTGGGAGATACGAAAGATGGCTGCCAAATGTTGTTTGGAGAAGATATGTCACTATCTTCCCCGACATTCAAGTTAAGACGACGGTCAGAAGGGCAAGACATTTTTCGAATGTGTGAAGAAAAAGAAGAAGTCGAACGAATCAAGATCTTAGAAGTGCAAGTAGGGAGCTTCTACAGGCGGAAAATTCAAGTGTGTTTCGGAATGTGATTGTGCCTCTCTTTAAAAATCAGCACTCGACGGAGCTTCAAAAATTGAAGAGGCAAGCTCAGAGATCGAAGAGACGTCTGCTTTCTCAAAAGCTGGGCTGCTCAGAAACCACGGGCGAATCTCAGAAATCGAGAAGCCACTTGCTTTTTTTCCAGACGCGTCAGCACCCGTCACACGCAAACTCAGCTTTGCGGAAATCACGGGTAATTTGTCGAAGCGCCGATCCCAGATATCGAAGAGGCGCCAGTCTTTTCCAGACGCGTCAGCACCCGTCACACACAAACTCAACTTTACGGAAATCACGGGTAATTTGTCGAAACGCCGATTCCAGATATCGAAGAGGCGCCAGTCTTTTTCAGCCTCGTCAACACCTGTCACATGCACACTCAGCTTGGCGGAAATTACGGACAATTTGTCGAAGATTTCTGATAAAGAA
This sequence comes from Malus fusca, assembly GCA_035220775.1. NCBI lineage: Eukaryota > Viridiplantae > Streptophyta > Magnoliopsida > Rosales > Rosaceae > Malus > Malus fusca. The sequence goes on from CM069070.1 coordinate 25,232,581, forward strand.
GAAAGCACGTGAAGCCATACTGATCAATCACTCAATGGTTTCCGACACGAGTGAAAGAATAGTACCTCTACAGGTATTAAAGAACTTCCTATAACTGTCCACCTTCACCCTCCATAAGCAAGGCAGATATACAGAACCTTTCTTCATCTCCGAGAATGCCTTCCCAACGAAGCCTCTCAAGTCACTCAGTGTTCCTTATTCCTTGGGGCACATCTGCAAACAAATGACACCAAAGCAAAAGTATCTCATATCACCAGGGTAGAAAGCAAGAGTATCTCATATCATGCTTTCTCCCTGTCCTTTCCTTCGTCCTTGTTATTACCTGCAAAGACAAGGATAAAGAAAGCAGTATGCCGGAACCTCCACTCAAACTCGGGTAAGGAACCGACTACTTGAAACCCTTCCCTGATTGCCTACCTAGCACTGCTCTCGAGTACTCGTCTTCCACTGCTACTGTACTTCCAAAGAAGCTGCCACATCTGCCTGGATAACAGATAAGGCAAGTGAAAATGATACCTTGAAGCATGTGGAGACAACGTGCAAAAGAAACAAGCAGAGAAGAATGCAGCCTGCACAGTCAACTCAGCAGAAGGAGTCTGAGTTGAGGAACTCGAGAAGATGCCACATTCTGCCAGAAGAATAGATAAGGCAAGGGAAAACGATACATTGAAGCATGTAGAGACAAGCACAACAAAGCATGTGCCGATTCATCCGCTACTTCTTCAAAAGCAAAAGTATCTCATATCATCAGAGTCAAAGGCAAAGATATCTCATGGCATGCTTTTCCTTTACCCTTGCTCTTGCCTATGAGACAAGGAGAAAGAAAGCAATCGGTCGGCACTTGGACAGATTGAACAAAGAAACAGACCATCACCTCTACCTCGTGCCTACCTGCCGTGCAGAAGAAACAAGCAGAGAAGAATGTTGCCTACACACTCAATCAACCCAGCAGAAGGAGTCTGAGTTGAAACCAAGAACTCGAGAAGCTGCCACATCTGCCTGAAGAACAAATAAGGAAATGCGGCATGCACAATCAACTCAGCAGAAGGAGTCCGAGTTGAAGAATTAGAGAGAAGAAGGAGTCTGAGTTGAAGAACTCGAGAAGCTTCAACAACATTTTGAGGGCACATTCGCCAAAGAACAAAGCCTCGCCGTACAAAGCCATCAAATCACCAGCACAAGGAACTCTCATCTTCTTTGCTCGGAACTCCAAACCCAGTTCAAGAATAAGCCTGTGGAAAGTCAAACAATTGGAGGAAACCAGAAAATCCTCCAACCCAGTTCAAGATCAAAGCTGTGGAAAATCAACAAGCGCAACAAAATACGTGCCGATTCATCCACTACCAAAGCCAAATATCATATACCACATGAAGCTCATTGTGGTCCAATTTCAACCTTCAAGATCAAGCCTCGACGGCCCTTGAAGAAATTTCAAACAAAGTTCAAGAACAAGCCTCAACGGCCCTTGAAGAATTTCAAACAACGTTCAAGATCCCTTGAAGAAACTTTCAGCCCAATTCAAGATCAAGCCTCAACGGCACTTGAAGAAATCTCAAGCCCAATTCAAGATCAAGCCTCAACGGCCCTTGAAGAAATCTCCAGCCCAATTCAAGATCAAGCCTCGATGGCCCTTGGATCGACATCTACAGTAAGGGACTTCAAAACGCATCTCCTACACGTGACAAACACATGTATACGACGCGCCTTGAAGTGGGGGCATTTGTAGACATCGAAATTTCGGTAAATAAATGTTGACCGATAAATCAAAGTTTCAACGCTCATGTATTACATAAATTTTACACGTAGCGTGTGACTCGACGAAAAATTGAAATGAGTCGGAAAAGTCATCAAATAGGACACGTGTCAACACCTGGCAGAAACAACTTATTTCATCTGGAATATTATATTCAAAATTAGGCCTTGGAAATTTCTATAAATAGAAGGCTAATTCATTCATTTGAGGGGGAATTCATATTACACCAAAACCTTGAAGCTTTGAAACTCCGAAGCTCTCAAGCATCCAGGTTCCCGAAGAATCAAGAAAGCCCTATTCGTTCTTCGTTCATCGTTCTTCCAAGATCAAGCCCCGACGGCCCTTGGATTAACAATCATCCACCTTCAAGATCAAGCCCCGACGACCCTTTGAAGAACTTCCACCAATTCAAGATCAAGCCCCCGACGGCCCTTGAAGAAAGTGTTCATCGTTCATCATCCGTTCATCCTAAGATCAAGCCCCAACAGCCCTTTGGATCAACAACGTCGACAAATCCATACATCCCATCACTGTTCTTCAAAATCAAGCCCAAGAGCCCTTGAAGATCCGTTCATCACTGTTCTTCAAGATCAAGCCCAAAAGCCCTTGAAGATCCGTTCATCACCGTTATTCAAGATCAAGCCTCAACGGCCCTTGAAGAAACGCTCATCCTCAAGATCAAGCCCCAACGGGTCCTTGAAGATCCGCTCAAATCCACCTTCAAGATCAAGCCCACGGCCCTTGAAGAACGTTCATCCTTAGATCAAGCCCAACGGCCCTTTGGATCAATCGCACATCCACAAATCAACACCTTACGGAGATCGAATCAGAGGATCAAATTTGAGAGAGATTGTAACCCAAAATCATCAAATACAAAATATTTGTTTGTGCACGTTGTTCTTGTCTCTTTCGTTTCAGGAATTTTCCGTGTTCACAGGATGATATCTGAATTAGAAAATGACTGATAAATAATTAATAAAAGGGTGTATGCATGCATGATATTTCATTTTTAGGTATTTAATTACAAATTTTAATATAGCATTTTTATTTAGTTATTTTTTTTTGCTTTACATGTGTTAGTAAATGCATGAGAAATCAGGGAATTAGAATAATAATGTCAATACTGATGTTTAAGTAAACGTAGATAATTTTATGATCATCTCATGTAAGTAAATGTGTCGTCGGTGTGCTTGAATTTGAAAAATCAACTAAGTAATGTGTGATTCCTTGACGTGAACAATAAAGTTCATGGGAATTATGCGCAAATATTCAATAATTTCATGCAATATGTTCTAAAGAGCATACTGTTCATCGCATTGACTTGTTCAACCATGTGTTCCTGCTGCTGATATATTTTAAGAACTAGTTAAAATATTAAGCAAAAACTACAATACAAAACGTCACCCTTACAGAGACTTCCCAGTTCATGTCTTTGATGATGGACCATTCTAAACTCTGATGGCATCCATCATCATATATAAGAATCTATCACACACCATTTTTATGGACAACATTCACACACTTGATCGGATACATGAGGCAATAAGAAAATAATATCAAATAATACTAACAAGCGCATAATTTGTTAGGCGAAAACTTGACCTAGTCGTAATATTTTCCTCAGCATCAGTTTTGTCTTTCTGCATTGCCTTTTATGCTTCAAATCAATACTTGAGGATAATTGAAGCCTTTTGGATAGGGAAGGGTTTGACCAAGAACATGTACTCTAAACTTGTTTTATCTATTGACTGATTAGATGGCTTGTTCTTTGATTGAATATCAGAGCTTAGTATCTTTTGATCAGCAAACATTATTTCCCGGCGTCATGATTTATCTCTTATCTACTTGAGGACAAGTGTGAAGATGAATATAATAATCTAGCAAGATAATGAGATAAACTAACATGTGAATTGATGCTTAATTTCATGCAATGTTCAAAACTTCTAATACACTGTTCAGCACATTTGACCTGTTGAACCATGTATTGTTGCTTCTGGTATATTTTAAGAATTAATTTAAAATATCAAGCAAGTACTGCAATACAAACATCACCAGAGAGACTTCCCATTTCATCACTTTGATAAGGACCATCACGTTTACTTTAGATCATGCATGCATTCTGAACTTCCCTGGCCGTCGATCGTATTAAAATATGATCCCACACACAGTTGTTATGGACAGCACTCAAACACTTGATCAACATGAGGCAATAAGAAAATAAGATCAAATAATAACGACAAGCGCATAATTTGTTAGGTGAAAACTTGACCCAACTTAATGAAAACCTAATATTTTACTGAGCATCAGTTTTGTCTTCTGCATTTGTTCCTTCAAATCAATACTTGAGGATAACTTAAGCCTTTGCGATAGGGAAGGCCTTGACCAAGAACTTGTACTCTAAACTTGTTTTACTTGTTGACTGATTAGATGGCCCTTTTCTTTGATTGGATACCAGAGATTAGTTTCTTTTGAGCAGCAAACATTATTTCCGGGCATCAAGAAGCAATTTTTTATCTACTTAAGGACAAGTATGAAGATGAATATAATACTCCTCCCCCCATATTGCCGCAATTATCCAATTTGCAGCATGTGGGAATGCTTTGATTGCATATGTGACAAGACACTTAATTATATTAACTAGCGTGTGAATTAGGAGATAGATTAACAATCTGCATGGATATAGATGTGCTTAAAATATGATTGGGCGTATCTTTTTTTTTTTTTTTTGGTCAACTGATAGGATTATGAAAGTCGGCTCTAAACCACCATGTCTTAATAATTAGTTCACGATAATTAACCATGATGCATGAAGAACATATAATTTCGCAATTACGTTGCAATGCTTATTGCTGTGCTGTTGGACTGCTAGACTTCAAACCTAATTAGGTCATGAACCACGATGAACATGTAATAGGGTTTAGTCATGGATTATTGTATTCATCACATGGTTCAAATACAAGACTTCAAAAAATCAATTGCGAAATAGAGATCTTCAATAAATTAAAGTTCCATGCTTTAATTTAATGTATAATTAATTAAACACAATTTTGCAACGATATCTGAGGCCGTTTGCCAAGCATATACGTAGCATGCAGTACAATATATACGTCAACATCTTGGTGGATTTTCTTAATCTTAATTAGTCCACGAAGAAGATAACGAGAGGGGTTACAAAACTAATGAATGGTATATCACGTTATTGAGAGACTAATTCATATAATAATGATCCGAATACGAAGATCCCTTTTTTTGTGGCCTCCAAAGCACGAAAAATCCATGACAGTCATCAACAAGTACGTACTACGTAGATCAATGACAAGGCAAAGAAAAACGATTATGCATTACGTGTTCGAATACCGCCAACGTTTTGTTGGTAGAGTCTAGAGACCTTCATGCTTCGAACATCTTCCACGTAGAGCATAAGAAATATGATCTCTAAAGATATGCTCTCATAATATCCAATCAATGTTTCTAATGCATGTATGTTATGGAAATAATTTCAGCATACTCATTTTATCTTCCTGCATACCGTTGTTTATTTTTGTCTTCCTAGATTTTTCATTGGTTTATTCGATTCAAATGTTATAAATAAACACATGTGTGCACATTATAAGAAAATGATTTGCAGAAATCACCTCCCTAGCTATATTATCTGATATAATCTCACCAAGTGGAGCCTAAGAATGTTAATCCAAATCTATAGTTTCCCTATCCATTGGGCTTGTACTATGTTGAATTATAGTTTATAACTTCAATGTTTTGGGCAGATTACAAAGTCAATGTTATTCAGGGTCGTTTAAGGTGAAAGATAAGAATCTGGGAAGTTGGAGGAGATTCTAATTAAGACTGCAAACAATATAATGATACAAGCAATCTGATTACATAATCACATTTAACTAATAATTAATCAATTAATTAACATGCGTATTACCCTATCAGCAGAATGTAGTTGTTCTGAATTTGTTTAAACAAATGAATTCAAGTTTTCAGCAGAATATCATTATGCAGAAACGGAGGGTCCTTATACTAATTATAAAGATTATAGTATTGCAATTTGCTTGATTCCTGTTAGCATATAAGACACCATTTGGCAATTGTAAATTTGCACGAAGTTGCGTCCAAACTCTTTCTTTCGGCAATGTCTAATTAAACAAACATTATCTAGCTAATTATGATCAACTTTGACCTCCTCCAAATACTTAAGAAATGTATCTGTAGCTATAGCTACCATTTTCAATTTTTCCTCACCTTTCTAATGAATAGCTAATTGTGTGCCAAAACATTATGTCCTCAACATGACACGAAGGCAAGTGGCCCTTTACCACAGTGGTGGGAAGAGGTTGAGCTCTTGCATGATGGCGTGAATTCAAACCTCATCGGTGGCTAACCTAATATTTAATATAATAAAATCTATCGTTTGACAACAACAACAAAAATGACATGAGGAACAATTAATGGCATGATTCCATGTAGTCCTAATCATCAAGTACTTCTCTCTTAAGGGGCTTGTAGCTCATTTTGTTTAGAGCATGCTCTCTTCAACCTGAAAGCTCAAATCATTTTCCACCAATATGCTTATTGTTGAAATATCCCACACCGGGAAAAGAAAGAGAAAAAAAAAGTTTAAATACCCTAACTCTACCCTAACTATGCCGAGGCATTTTGTGATAAAAGTCCACACGTGTTGGACTGTGTAGTGAGAATTGACAAGTTATGGACAATATCAATGTTGTTGGAAGTGTCTCTCTGATAATTTGACACGTATATAATTAAAATCAAGCATTTATCCCTTATTCTTTTATGAGAGAGAGAGAGACTTTTCCATATCACATGCAACATATTATGAATACAAGTTGGGGACAATATTAATGTTGTTGGAAGTGTCTCTCTGATAATTTGACACATATTAAAATCAAGCATTTCTCTCTTATTCTTTTACAAGAGAGAGACTTTTCCATATCACATTCAACATATTATGAATATTGCAGGCCTTAGATCATCTCCAACTCATGGGATAAAGCTTAAAATATAAGCTTTAAAACCCTACTAAACCATCTCCAATCATGGGCTAAAATAAGTCGAGAAAATATATCTCTGGGCTAGATTCTCCTTAGGATTTAACCTTGATTTAAATTATTTTGGACTCACCAAACTGTCATATTTCAAACATTTTTTTTATTTTTTTACTTATAATCTAACGGCTATGATCAAATGAGATCAAATCTAATAGTAAAAAAAAAAAAATTGACGGCCCAAAATTAAATCTAATGTCTAAAATGGTTTAAGAAAATTATTTAAATCAAATTTAACTTAAAACTTTATAAATACCTATGTATTTGTATGATTTTTAATTACTTATTGGAATTTAAATATTTTTAGACTAAAATGTTCATAAAAATAAATTAAGATAATCTACATAAATTTTATTTTTTTTAAAAAATTACTGAAAAACAATATTAGGCTAAAATCATTATTTAATCATCACGAGCTAAAATTTTAAGCCACAAGGGTTGGAGGAGAAAAACAGTGTCTGACTTATGGCTTAAAATTTTCTGGCTTAAATTTTTAAGCTTTATTCCCAAGGGTTGGAGATAGTCTTATAGCATCTCCAATCCTTGGGGGTAAAAGTTAAAAATTTAAACCAGAAAATTTTAAGCTATAACCCAGAAACTATTTTTCTCCTCCAACCCTTATGACTTAAAACTTTAGCCTGAGATTATTAAATAATGATTTTAGCCTCTTTTTTTTTGGGTAAATTTTTTCAAAATAATATTTATGTAGATTATCCTAATTTATTTTTATGAACATTTCATTCTAAAAATATTTAAATTCCGATAAGTAATTAAAAATCATACAAATAGATAGGTATTTATAAAGTTTTAAGTGAAATTTGATCGAAATAATTTTTTAAAACTATTTTAGAGATTAGATTTAATTTTGGGCTGTCAAATTTTTTTTTACTGTTAGATTTGATCTCATTTTATCACAGCCGTTAGATTATAAGTAAAAACAAAAAAAAAATTGAAATATGACAGTTTGGTGGGTTCAGAATAGTTTAAGCTAGGCTTAAATCCTAGGAGGAATTTAGGCTTAAATCCTAGGAGGAATTTAGCTCAGAGATATATTTTCTCCCCATAGCTTATTTTAGCCCAATAGTTAGAGATTATTTTTTTTGGGAGGGGGGGGTGGTTTAAAACTTATATTTAAGTTTTATCCCATTAGTTAGAGATGGTTTTAAGATTGACACATCATGATATAACGTATGGTTTAATATGAAAACATAATATAATAAGGAAAACTAATGAAAATAGCTTGAAAACTTTGAGTTTTAACCAAAAAGA